>CM062393.1:15085548-15195665 GCA_031304145.1 Cardiospermum halicacabum
GGGTAGATGATAGAGTAAAAGAGTGACGAGTAAATTCAATGGGGGATACATAAAGGAGAAAGATCAGAAGTGATGAATAATAACGGAAGATAACGAGAAATGGTTAGAAGCGATGAATAATAAGAAGAGAAGATAATTCATTTTTTTAAGAGTAAACAAAGAGAAAAAGTTGGAAGTGATGAATAGAAGGGAAAATGATGAGAAAGTGATTAATGGTAGGGGAAGGGAGGAGAAAACAATTGATGACTTTTTTAATGCAAATTGAAATTGATTTTGGCATGGTAACTAAGAGTGACATGACACATTATAATTAGACAATGGGTGTCATACATCTACTGCATATCGAATTCTCAAGATAATTGAAATACATGATTTTGCTTTATATATATATATAATATTATATTATATTTTGATGATTGAGCCAAATTGAACGAGAAAATTAGGTCCTAAAATAGACATTAATATATTTTTCATGATTAGCTATATATGATTATTGTTTTTGTTATATTTGTAATGTAGTATTAATAAATAAAATAATTACAGTTTGTAAATTGAGAAAACAACTAATGTATAATATTAATATATAAAGTAATTACAATTATTAAATTAATATATATACATATATATATGTATAGTTAAATGTTGGTTACTCCTTTCATAACTTTTAATTTGGACCGGTAGCCAATGTCGGTTGTGAAAAATTTTTAGTAGCCGTCAATTTTGGTTGTGAAAAAATATTCACTGCTATCAAGGCTAGTTTATTAAAAGTTTTTAATAATTGAGTTGTGATGGCTGCGTATTAAATATTTCCAACGGCGGGATATGCCAACTGTAAAATGAGTTATTTTAGGAGTTTTCCTTTCCATAGCTACTTTTGCACCTGCTAATGTCAACTATTAAAAAAATTTTGACAATGGTATTTTACATTGACGGTTGTCGATATTTTTTTAGCAACTATTGAATTTTTTTTAAAGTCTGAATTTAAATGAAAGTGACTTGCAAAGTAACTACTTCAGCACTACAAATATAATTGTATATATAACTCAAGCTAATGCTATGTGACATTTAAATTTTTTCTTCTTTTCTTTACTTTGTGAAATGAATATGTTTGAATTCTAATAGATTATTAATTATTAGAATTACCGTTTAATATTCCTTATTTTTCACATGATAACTATTATCATGACTGCATTCTCACTATGTTTAAGTGATGTACATGGGACGATATGGTTTGGTTCTAATCCAATTACACCATGTTTGTTGTAACTTTTATTTATTAATGTATGGTTATGCAAGGTTCTCTATTATTTAAATTATTCTATTTTTTCAAAATATGAAATTGGTGTGTGAATGGTTTGATATTTTTTATTCCTCCAAAGTTATCCTTATCAATTTAGAGCATCAATAGTGCTAATAATGTGGATAACAGGAATCGTACTCAAAACCTCCGCATCTTACCATATTCAATGAAAGTAGTTTATTTTTATTAATAAACAAGTAATATTATTATAGCCAGATCCATTCCATAGAAATGTGGAATATAACCTCCCTATTTTTCCCTTTATCTGTGACACTCTTACCTTTTGAAATTCGAAAAGATATAATTACCATGATGGAAGTTTTCATAACTTATTTTATAAGTGAAAACTTTATTATTTTCAATAAAATCTTTGCATAATAAAAAGTGTTACCTCCACTTTGAATGATTGAAAATTTGAGATATGAATACAAATAAATTTAATAATCTTATATTTTCAATTACTATAGTTGTACACTTATTTTGGATGAGTGACACCGTTGTTTGATAGTTTTTTTTTAGTTTTATTTTGTACGGTACTGAGATTATATTTGGATTTATGGTACAACTTTGCATGCTACTGTCAAATCTGTTTTTTTTTTCTTTTATTTTTTTTAAACTAAGATCAAGTTAAACAAATTAAACATTAAATTTTAAATGATCAAATTAATTAAAGAACATGTTATATTTTATATTTTATAATATTATAATGGAAAATTATAAAATATGAGCTTTTCAAACTCTAATTTTAAGTAAATAAATCATCTAAACCTTATTTAAGTTTATAAACTTTTGAAAGTTGAAATTTAAAAAATGAACCAAAATTGACTAATTTACCCTAAAAAAACACACTTCACGATATCACCAACTCATAAAGTGAGCTTACCAGCCTTAATTTAACTGAACTTCACAGGTTGATGAGGTCGTGAAGCGAATCTATAAGAGCATGTTGGTCATTTTGGTTCATTTTTGAAGTTTCAAATTTTTAAAAGTTTAAAAATTTAAACTAAAGTTTGACTAGTCTATTAACTTATATTTAAAGTTTCAAATGGCTAAAAATGAAATTATTCTTATCATAAATATTAGGGTTACAATTTTGAAGATAAAAGAATGGAAAACATGGGGATTCTTAAAAGGAAAAAAATTCATAGAAGCCTTCATTTTAAGTAACATTATGTTAGAATAACTATTCATCCTTGGCTTATTAGCTCAGTTGGTTAGAGCGTCGTGCTAATAACGCTAATAAATCATCATTTTTTATCTTTTCATTTTTAACCTAATATAATTTTTATTATTTCGATATTTGAAAGGATCTTACATCATACCTTCAAATTTTAATTAGTCAATTGTCCTTCATTTATTGAATGATTAAAAGAAGATAACTACATTCATATGATACTATGCAAAATATGAAAAAGTGAATATTTGAGAAAAAAAAATGATGATTAGTAGAACTCACATCAAATAAACTTATATCTTAACATAACACATATGAGAGAAAAATTAAATCTAAACATAAGATAGACCAAAATAAGAATTCAAATAGGAGAACAACATAAGAATTCAAATTTAAAACAAATCCACAATATTTATTTATTTTAAAAAAACATATCTCTAGACTCATGCATATATGAACTCTCGTCACCAAAACCAAAATGCAAATGATAAGAGGAGAAAATAATAACAAAAGAAAAGTAAGGTTTGAGAGGTTTATATAAAGATGTTAATCAAAACAGTTACATGTATATAAGAAATTGAAAAATTAAGAGTTGGTTTTCACATTTAACTATTATTTATTTTGTTATTACAATCTCAAACTAACATAGCAACATAATCACACAAAGTAGAAGCTAGAGTTCAGAGTACCAAGAAACACAAAGAGAAGAACACAAAGCTTTACGTGGTTCGCCCTGAAAACCAGGCTACATCCACGGGACAGGCTCAGAATTGAGCCCAGTAATCCACTATCAAGATCAGATGTACATGTACAAAGTCAATCACACAGATCTACACCAAATCACCAAGAAACCATAGAAGAATACACAAAGAAACAGAGCAACAGAGAAACCCTAGCAGAGCAACAAAGACGAAGACGAAACAGCTTCAGAGAGACGGCCTCATTGAACAGTAGCCAAAAGCAGCTTTAAATAGTTAGGTTTACAAAGCGGGTCGGGTCAGCTTTAGGGTCGAGGCGCGGATCTTCAGATCAGAACACAAGGAGAGCACAGGCTTCTTAATAAGCAAATGAGGAAGGATCAGACAACATCAGCAAAAAGCCCAACTACATAGTATCACAAGAGGGCCCAAGAAAAAACATGAAAACATCTAACATACTTCCCCTGTTTTCATGTATTCACTATTACATCAAGTTACAATTTCAGAATTACAATAGATTGGTGGTGTACATGATTTTCCTCACTTCCTGATAGTGACTTCCTGGAGGCTCATTCTTCATAGCCCATCCAACTCCAGGTGACTAGGTCCGGTTGATGTGGAGGAAGCTTCTACAAAAGAGTAGCTTCCTAACCACTACAGCCTTGGTACCCATGTCAGCTGGGTTCTTGTCTGTAGAAATTTGCTCAACCTGCACAGTTCCATTCAAAACATGTAAACGAATAAAGTGATATTTAACACCAATGTGTTTAGTTCTATCATGATACACAGGATTGCGACTTATATTATAAGCCCCTTGACTGTCAGTGTATATAACACCTTTACAATCTAATAATTTCAGTTCATTTAGTAGACCCTGTATCCATAACACTTCTTTAATACATTCTGTGAGAGCAATGTATTCAGATTCTGTAGTAGATAAAGCAATATCAAACTGTAGTTTTGATTTCCATGACACACAGCATCCGCATACAGTGACTATATATGATGATATTGATCTCCTGAAATCAGGATCTTTGGCAAAATCAGCATCAGAATAACCTGCAATGTTCACACAGTTTGAAAACTTTCCGAATTCCAGTCCAATATCTAAGGTTCCCCTTAGATATCTCATCAAACCTTTCACGGCCTTCCAATGTTTTAGAGTTGGTCTCATCATAAACCTGCTAAGAATGCTAACAGAATATGCTATATCAGGTCTGGTACAGACCATAGCATACATTAGACTTCCTATAGCTTCTGCATATGGGATAGAATTCAGTATTTCATCATCATTGTCATTCTTTGTATCCAAGTTATGACCAGCATTAATAGGCAGAGAATTAGGCTTGGCATCAAACATATCAAAAGTATTCAATATTTTCATTAGATAAGTTTTCTGACTAACAGTGAGCAGGTTATCATCCCTTTTCCTACATATTGTCATACCAAGTATTTTAGATGCATTTCCAAGATCTTTCATATCAAATTCTTTACCAAGTTGAGTTTTAACTAATTTCAGAACTTTCATATCAGGAGACATTAACAGTATATCATCAACATATAGTAATAAGAACACAGGAGCAGATTTATCAAATTTATAATACAGACAAGCATCAAATAAACTGCGTTCAAAGCCAATATTTATCACAAAGCTGTGGAACCTCTCATTCCACTGTCTGGGAGACTGCTTAAGACCAT
The DNA here is from genome assembly GCA_031304145.1 of Cardiospermum halicacabum. Lineage (NCBI taxonomy): Eukaryota > Viridiplantae > Streptophyta > Magnoliopsida > Sapindales > Sapindaceae > Cardiospermum > Cardiospermum halicacabum. The sequence goes on from CM062393.1 coordinate 15,090,419, forward strand.
AAAGGGACCTTTTAAGTAGACAAACAAGATCAGGGTTAGATACGAAACCTTCAGGCTGAGACATGTAGATATCACGATCTAAGAAACCATGTAAGAATGCCGTTTTAACATCCATCTGTTCCAATTCCCAATCAAAGAAAGCAGATAGAGCTAACATTATTCTAATGGTTCCATAACGAATAACAGGGGAGAAAATCTCAGAATAATCAATGCCAGGCTTCTGTGTGAAACCTTTGGCAACTAACCTGGCCTTAAACCTATTAGGATCACACTCTGGAAGACTCTCTTTAACTCTATAGACCCACTTACAGGATACTAACTTCTTGTTATCAAGTTTGGATACCAATATCCAGGTCTGATTTCTCTTAAGAGACTCCATTTCCTCTTCCATGGCTACTTGCCATTTAGGAGAATCAGGACAGGAAATAGCTTCTTGGTAAGTTTCAGGAATGTAGTTTTCAGATACTAAAGCATTCAAAGCAAAAATAACCAGATTAGCATCTAGATACCTAGAAGGTTTCCTAATATTTTCTCTCCTGGTTCTATCCCGGCTAAGAAGATAGTTATCCAGATTAGACTCTCTATAGGTTTCTGGAGTATCCTGATCTATACAGTTTGGATCAACAGACTCAATTTGAGATACAGGGATTTCAGTTTCATGCTCAGAGGAATCACTTTGATTGTCAGCTGATGGAGAATTATTACTACTAGAGGAACCCACTAATGGTCTCTCAGAGGTGGTATCACTATTAGGTTCTATGCTGAAGTCATCCACACTGATAGGTAAGGGTTTAATCCTAGCTTCAGTGTTCTCAGATCCTAGAAAACCAGGGAGTTCATCTTCCTTGAAGACTACATTCCTACTAATGATAAATCTGTATATGTTTCCTTCCTTATAGACCAACCTGAAGCCTTTAGTGCCATCAGGATAGCCCATAAAAAGAGAAACACGAGATCTAGGTTCCAGTTTTCCTAGGTTTTGGTGAGCATAGGCCTTACAACCGAAAATTCTAAGATGTGTCAGATTGGGAGACTTTCCATTCCAGAGTTCATAAGGTGTTTTCAGACCTAAGGCAGAGGTAGGAGACCTATTTCTAAGGTAATTTGCAGTATTAATAGCCTCTCCCCAGAACCTTTTAGGTAGTCTAGCTTCATACAACATAGATCTAACCTTATCTAGAAGGGTCCTATTTAGTCTCTCTGCTATGCCATTCTGTTGAGGAGTATAGGTAATAGTTCTATGTCTACTAATGCCATTTTCAGAACAGTATTTATTAAACTGATCATTACAAAATTCCAGACCATTGTCTGTTCTTAAAATTTTCATTTTACAATCCTTTTGATTTTCAATTAATGTTTTCCAGGATTTAAAAGTGTCAAAAACTTCAGTTTTTCTTTTAAGTAAAAACAGCCAACTGTATCTAGAGAAGTCATCAGTAAAGGTTACAAAATATAATTTTTCACTGAAAGTTGGTGTTTGAGCTGGACCCCATAAATCAGAATGAATCAAGTTTAAAATCTGATTTGATTTGAATCTGAATTTTCAAAAGATTGTTTTGTTTGTTTTCCCATTATACAACTTTCACAGAATGGCATATCAAGATCAACATCAGAATCTATAATACCTCTCTTCTTAAGCTCTCTCATCCCATTTAACCCTAAGTGACCTAATCTGTTATGCCAGGTTATAGCTTTAACAACACTATTGCTGGTGGTAGTGCTAGTTAGGGCCTCTATGGTTTTACCTTCCAAGATATAAAGGTTTTCTACCCTTTTCCCTTTCATAACAATTCTACCATCAGGTCTGACAATCTCAACTGAATCAATTTTAAACAAGCAATGTAAATTGGATTCCCCTAAAGCACTCACAGAAAGAAGGTTTCTCCTAAGACCAGGGACAAATCTCACATTCTCAAGTCTAGTGACATTACCATCAAACTGTTGCAGTTTGACAGTCCCTATACCCTCTATTCTACACTTGTGATTGCTACCCATTAAAACAAAACCCTCACTTTGGTTTTTCAGGTCACTAAGCCAGGTTTTATGGGGGGACATGTGATGAGTACAGCCAGAGTCAATCACCCAGACATCACAATCAATATTAGCAGAATACAGATTATCAGACAAATTAACAACAGCAGTTAGGCCCTCACAGTTAAGAACATCAAGTTTAGCAAAAGAACTTGATGCTTCATTCTTAAGTTTTCCATTAGCCTCATCCTTTTTCTTCTGAAAACAGTCCTTTATTAAGTGATTTGTTTTCTTACAGTAATAACATTTCCTTTCATTGCCATTTTTACCTTTACCCTTATTACCATTCCTGTTATTACCATTGTTACCAGAATTATTACTCTGATTATTCCATTTATTCTGATTCCGGTTATTAGAGTAATTATTCTTTTTGCCCTTTCCCTTTACCTGATTATTGTTTTGAGAAGTGGAGGTCTTGCTCAAGAACAGACCTTCACTCTCGTTCTTAGTGATTTCTTCCCCTACAGATCTGAACTTAAGTGCATCCATTATCAATTTAGTTGTAAGGGACTCTTTATTGAATGAAACAAATTCCTTAACTACTGAATGAGTCTCAGGTAAAGAGTGAAGAAGAATCATTGCAAGATACTCATCACTCAATCTCTGATCCTCAGCAGTCCTACTGTTATGATCCTGAACAAGTCTATTAAAAGTGGCCAAATTCTCAGTTACAGACTTATCAGTTTTAAATCTAAATCCAAACAATTTATGCAAACTTAGAAGTCTATTAGATACATCTTTTACCAAGTAAAGATTCTCTAGACCCCTCCACAAGTCAGATGCATTATTATATTCAGATACGGCAGTAAGGACATCATCACTAAGGTGTAAAAGAATGGTGTGATAAGCTCTCTTTTTAACTTTACCCTTTTCTAACAGAGTTATTCCAGTAGGCCAGTCATCCTCAACAGCAGCATCAAGACCATTATAAACTAATACAGATAACATTTTCTTTTTCCAAATTATAAAATCTTGTGAACCATCAAAAACTTCAATGTTCATAACATTGTGAGAAATAGGTTTTGAAGACATTTTCAAAGAAAATTTGAAAAACAGAAACAATTTTGGTTCACAGTTTAGAAAATAGTTTTCAAACAAATAGTTACAATATGGATAATGATGCTGTGGATCTCTTGACCCAACTGGTTTGTTTCAAAGTTTTATTTGAGGCACACTCACTCTCAAAAAACAAAAGCAGGTTAAAAGACACAAAGACAAACAGTCAAAAGAATACAAAGAGCAAAAACAGTATTAACAGAGCAGTATATCAAGAATATTCTCAACAGATCAATTTACAAACAAGCAATCAAAGAATCCTTATCTGTGGGCGTTAATAAGATCAAAAGATCTTATACCCTTGGGCTTTCACAAGAACAAGCTTGTACCCTTTGGCAGCCAGACAAACAAGCCAGTTTTTACAGACCGGCGTAACTGTTCTAGGGCATTAACAAGAAACTAGTTCTTGTACCCTACTCAGCCATACACAAAAACCCAAATACACAGTTCAAAGAGCAGTAAATAGGAGTCTTAAGGTTTAGAAAAATGTCACCCTTGTAGAACCCCGCAAATCTTCAAGAATAAACCCCTTTCGACTCTCTCCTTTGCTCCTCGTTTGTAAAAAAGTACCTGTGACTTCAAAGAACCGTTATACTTTCAGAATAAAAGAAACCCTAGAAAATTCTACAGAGACTAATCGTAACACAGAGTTTAGAATGACTTAGGGTTTTCAAAATCGGGCCGAATCTCAGAAGATTTCAAGACAAAACTCGTTTAGACTTGAACAGATTATGAAGCAGCTCTGATACCACATGTTATTACAATCTCAAACTAACATAGCAACATAATCACACAAAGTAGAAGCTAGAGTTCAGAGTACCAAGAAACACAAAGAGAAGAACACAAAGCTTTACGTGGTTCGCCCTGAAAACCAGGCTACATCCACGGGACAGGCTCAGAATTGAGCCCAGTAATCCACTATCAAGATCAGATGTACATGTACAAAGTCAATCACACAGATCTACACCAAATCACCAAGAAACCATAGAAGAATACACAAAGAAACAGAGCAACAGAGAAACCCTAGCAGAGCAACAAAGACGAAGACGAAACAGCTTCAGAGAGACGGCCTCATTGAACAGTAGCCAAAAGCAGCTTTAAATAGTTAGGTTTACAAAGCGGGTCGGGTCAGCTTTAGGGTCGAGGCGCGGATCTTCAGATCAGAACACAGGGAGAGCACAGGCTTTTTAATAAGCAAATGAGGAAGGATCAGACAACATCAGCAAAAAGCCCAACTACATAGTATCACAAGAGGGCCCAAGAAAAAAACATGAAAACATCTAACATATTTACATTTATTTTATCTTTAAAATATAATATTTTAATTTACATTTTGTAATGACAATTATGTAAATACTATAAAAATTAATATTATTTTCATAAGTAAAATGAAGCAATTTTAAATATGCCACATCATATAACTTGGAATCTTTTTATATAAATATATAGATTACCTCTAGTTATAAATGTTGTTGATGCAAAAGCTGACAAATTGTCACTAAATGGAAGTGCTTCAAGTTTTCCCTACATGGAGAGTTCCATCGGACTGGTTACAAGATCTAGAGCGAAAAAGGTTAAAGAGTTACTTCAGATTTATATTCGAGGGCACATAAATGAAGGCCTGTCCTTTTATGGAAAAGCTAGAGAGGAGAGCTTAAGCTTGGAGCAACAGCCTAAATTAGTCACTTTGATTGGGCCAAATAACTTGGACTAAATAGCTGATTGGGGTTGGTTTAGATAAATGAAGAAGACCCAAATGAAACCCACATGTTTGAACAAATTCCGCCCATACAATAAATGAATATATGTTGATTACTTTTATCTTCCCAGAAATGTGACTCCAACCATCATAAAATCACCTTTATTTCAACATTTAGTGGTTACGAGTTACATTTTAGTTTTTATGATAGGATTTAATTTGGTATTTATTTAGATTAATAATAGAGTTACCTCTCCCACCCTGTAAAAAGGGATTGATTTCTTTTGTAACGCATCAAGTCTTGTATTAGAATATTGAAAGTAATTCAGAGAGTTAACAACATTCTTGTATTTTTTTCCTTAAGGTGTTTAGTCGGTTTGCAATAGATTTAATCACTACTTAACAATCGAATTCCAATTTCATTTGTTCTTATGTTAATTTGAGTTAGGGATTTGGGAATTACATTAAACCAAGTTCTTAATTGATTCATACAAATGGGTGAAGGAACAAATCCTTTGTTATCCACTGGATTGGTTCAATTTTGTTTCCTACTTGATTTGGGGGGATTTCAAGAACATAATTATCTTAAGGGTTTCCACGTTAGTTGGTATCATAGCATTGGTCCAAATTGAGAATTTTCTATCCTTGTTTATCATTATTAAGTTTTTATAATTTTTTTCTACTAAAGTTTCTTCTATTTCGATCACATTAAGCAATTACAACTCAATTCAATTAAAATTCTATCTTGTGTTCATTTTCTTGTACTTCATCCTTGAATTTTTTAAAAAAAAACGAACAAGAAAGAAAGAAAGAAAAAAAACATGAAAAGAAAAAGATAGAGAAAAGAAAAACCATTCTAAGTTTTTCTCCTTTAATTGTTTTAGCCATATATAAACAATAGTTCTTACCCTAATCTTATTAAACTCTTTTGCACACTAAGGACATGGATCTAATTAAATGATTTTGCATATGGTCTATTCTTTTGTGAACTTGACTAACCTTTTTGTATAAAACCAAAAGGATTGTTTGAGTGATACAAGGCTAGTGTGTGAGCATATAAGAGAGTAAGAGAAAATTTGTAGCGCCCAAACCCCCGCATTACAGATAGATGAAGGGAGAGAGATGCCACGACAGACAATATATATATATATATATTGAACAAATACCCAATATTCAAGATAGTTATAATATCAAATGGAACCTAGATTACTGAAATTTGAGACTAAAATAGCAGACTGAGTCATTAATCAAAATTCAAAACTTAAATCATTTGAATTCAAAATCTTTAGAGTTATAAACCACGGAGTTAAGAATGTGAAACATAATGTTTAAAATCTGGTTAACAACTGAAATAGTAAAATATAACATAAAAATTCAATACATAATATAGGTAGTAGCAAATCTGAAAACCAATGTCAGAACTGATGCATTGAGTGATATATGTGTGTCTTTACTACTCCACCTAACTATCTGAACTAAGTATTTTCCATCGCGATCATGAAAATTAACATACAAAACAAAAATGAAGAAACAACATGGTTAGACTATCGAATGTTTAGTTACCAAGCCGATGCCAACATCCACACACATAAAATGCTTCTTAGATTAATATTTCATCATGAACACACAACAAACACAACTTACTTGATATACTAATGGCCTAAAACAAAGGTAAACAGAGAACTACAAAGAAATCAAATAGCTCTGAAATGATCTAAAGCTACCCAAGTTCATTATCGAGTAGTTAGTGAATCCTCTACCTCTTACAATAGTAAAATGGATTGATTATACCCGTAAAAGACTCTAAAAATTAAAATATCCATAAATTATTCGTTCTAATAAGGTTTATTATAACTTTTTGGAAATGAAATTTCAAGAGGAATAACTTGAAAAGAAAAACTGAAAAATGGAAGGCACTTGGCGATAGGTATAGGTAGTGCCAGGTTCTGCCGATAGTTGTCCTTTGCTTAATAACCAAAATCAGGAATAGAAAACAGAAATAGGGTAAACTCTCAGAGTTAAATCAAAGATCCCAGAATGATGCCATCACATCCAGAATGGATCAGATATTCTAGAATGATGTCGTCACACCCAGAAATATATCGGTATTCAAGGCCTAATACGCTTTTGCACATCGATGTATACATCTAATTTCCCTACATCATGTTGGTCTTATCGTATTTATCTAGGACAGGACTTTATACAAATTTACAGAGTTTGCATTCTTATATTATCAAATGAGTAGCTGTTAAATTCCAAATCTTATAATCAACATAAAAGTATAGAAAACTAATAGTCACAAACAAAACATAATCAATCAGACAAAATCATACTTCAAATTTCAGAGAGTCTAAATTTAAAAAAAAAAAACACTCAAAATGTAGTTCAACATAATAATCCAATTGGAGATTTTTAAATATGCATATTATATCCAAATATTACATCTCTATAGAGAAACAAACAGAAACATACAAATGTGGGGCTTCAACATGGCTACTAACCTTTCAACACTAATCCCAAAATCGAATCACTCCAGCTGAGGATCCCCAATTTCATCTAAACCAAATCAACAATAAAATAAATAAATAAATAACTAATTCTTAAAATTAGGATTTTAATTTGAGCGGCAAAAATAATCCCAAAATAAACCCATAAACAATAATTTAAATATCAAGGGTTTCAAAATTCAAATCAATTGAAATGAAAACCCCAATTTCGAAAACCCTAATTTACTCTTGAAATCTCAAACAAAAATTAAAACGAATTAATCAAGAAGGGAATCAAAATCATTACCTGGAGCAAGAGAAACCAATGAAAATCAAGTTTCTAATCATTGAAAGATAAGTTTAAAAATATCCAGTTAGGGTTTTAGTTGAGAGAAAAAGAGAGACAGATCTTTGAGTTTTTAGAAATCTGATAGAAAGTGATTTCTAAACTTAATTTTTCCTTTATATACTTATGGAAAATGTCTCCATATATCCACAGATTTCTTTTAAATTCTAATTTGGCCTAAACTGAAAAATAATTATAAAATATTTCAGGATTCCTTTTTGTCTTCAAAAATGCCACAAAAGTCAAATCTGTCAAAACATTCGGTCAAACCAAAAAGTCAAATATTTTTCTAATGACCCTTTTGAATATAAAATTTAGTATATGAAAACAAATAGCCCCAATTTACGGACGTGACAAATCAAACATGAACTCTGACTTTAAGGAATCGATTACTCAAAACATGAACATATGAATTTACCTTTAGACGTGAAGAACAACTTTAAGAGAAACTTTCAAATTAACAAAGCAAAAACAATGAAATAGTATAATGGAACACTGAATAAATGAAACAGTGATAGTAGTTGGTGTTTGAGGTTTTTAAAGTTGAGAGAAAAGGGAAGAAATGAGTTCTAGCAGCTGAATGATTGCTGGTGTGATAACCTAGATTTCACCTAACCATTATAAATTGTAAATAAGTCCACAAGAGTTCTTTTAATTCAAAAAATTTCCCCATTTAAAAAATATTTACAAGATAAGTCAAATAACATAATAAATATTATTTAGCCCCAGTTAATGGACGTGACACAATTTTAAGTCCACAAGAGTTCATTCTATTCAAAAAATTTCCCCATTTAAAAAATATTTACAAAGTAAGTCAAATAAATGAATAAATATAATTTAGCCCCAGTTAATGGACGTGACACAATTTGAGTCAAACACGAGAGAAGTGCTTATTAGTACAAAAGAAATAAGTGAGAGAGACTTTGTAAGGTTCTTGTTTATTAATCCTTTTTTATATTTCAGATTGCAAAATGGATGAAAGTGGAGGAACACCAAAAAGATAAAGAACCCCTTCTCAAGGCTATGCAACAACAATTTAAGAGGATTCAATGTGTCCTAGGCAACATGAGTGACACTTTGGAGAAATAAAAAATTGAGAACAATGCCTTACGTGAGGAGACAACTTGAGGAAATTTAAAGGAAAAGAGGCAACATACACCTCCACATGAGGAAGAATCTGAAGAAGAATTTGACGATCAAGCTACCTTAGTCAATGAAGGTTGAAATTATAGAAGAGGTAAGAGGATTTAAAATAGTCTTGATAGGAATATTGAGAGATCAAAATGAAAATTCCATCTTTTTTAAGAAAGAATGATCCATATGTTGGGAGCAAAAAGTGGAATTAATATTCGAATGTCACAATTACTCAGAGGAAAAGAAAATTAAACTTGCAGCTGTTTAGTTTGGAGCTTATACACTTGTAGAGTGGGATCAACTTCTTATAAGTAGAAGGAGAAATGGTGAAAGAGCTGTCCAAACTAGGGATGAAATGAAGACTATCATGAGGCGCAGATTTGTTCCAAGACATTATTATAAGATCTTGTACTAGAAATTGCAAAGTCTTGTACAAGGAACAAACTGTGTGGAGGAATACTATAAAGAAATAAAGGTTGCGATGATTCAAGCAATGTGGAGGAAGATACAGATGCCACAATGGCAATGTTTCTCAATGGCCTTAATAAGGACATAGCTGACGAGTGAGCTACAACATTATGTGGAAATAGAAGATATGGTTCACATAGTTATGAGGATAGAAAGGAAATTGCAGAATAAAAGAAAGGGAGAAGAAGTCAACACCTCTTCGACTCAAAACAATCCTTGGAGGTCAAATTAGAGATAAAAAGCTGCCTAAACAAAAAAGGTTAAAAAGGCACAAACATCTCAATAATTTAACAAAAAAAAGGTACTTCTTCTACCCAAAACTCTAGAACGCGTGACATTAAGTGTTTTAAATGTTTGAGATATGGACACATAGATTCTCAATGCCCAAACAAAAAGGCAATGGTGATGCATGGTAATGGGGTAGACACAGATAAGGAAAGTGATGATGAGAATGAGAGGCCTCATTTGGAAGATTTTATTGATGTTGAAATACTTATGGAAGGTAGATTGCTTGTAACTAGGCGTGCACTCAATATGTAAATGAAAAAAGATGATAAGGGAATGAGGGTGCAAAGAGAAAACATATTTCATATTAGGTGTCTTGTCAATGACACAATTTATAGCATGATTATAGACGGAGGTAATTATGTTAATGTTGCTAGCAGTCTTTTTGTCGATAGGATGGGTTTGAAGATCAAGAAGCAACCTAAGTCGTACAAGCTCCAATGGTTGAACAATATTAAGGAGGTTAAGGGTTCCATTTTCAATTGAGAATTACCATGATGAACTTGTATGTGATGTAATACCTATGCGTGCCAGCCACTTGTTATTAGGAAGACCTTAACAATATGACAGGAGGGTAGTACATAATCAGTTCACAAATAGGTACACTTTTGAAAAAGATGGAAGGAAACATGTTACGTCCGTAATCTGGGGCTATTCGTCTGCTTAATTTTGAAAATTTTCTTAATTTTTGTTTAATTTCATTTTAAGCGTAAAATAGGCATTTTTGAATTATGTTGACTTTTCCAGTTTGACCAAATGATTTGACTAAGTTGACTTTTGGGTTGGTTTTGAAAACAATTTGATACTTGAGATGATTTTGTGATTATTTTATAAATGGGGTTATTTTTAATTAATTTATAAACATGTGGGTTTATGGCGATATTTGTCACCCATATAAAAGTGAAAAGAAGAGTTTTTGATTCATTATTCACAAAAACCTAAAAATTGGCTTTCACGTGTTCATCACTTTTCTCTCAAAACCAAAAACCTCTCCACGGATTTCAAAGCCACGGTTTTCAAAGCTTTCAATTGGATTATTGTGTTGCCTCGATTTTCTTCTCACCTAGGTAATGTGTCCTTTAATTCTCTTGGTTTTAAAGCATATTATTGATTTTGGGATTTTGGTTTAGATTAGGGTTTGACGAATTGATTTGGGGGTTTTACTTGATTTGGTTTGGGTTTTGAAACCCTTGATTCAATTTCTTGATTTGGGTATTTTGGGTTAAATCGATTTTTAATTGCCTTTTGGGTATAAACCCTAATAATTGCGAATTGGAAATTTATGAGTATTCTTGATTTGGCGTAGACCAAGTTGGGAATCGTCAACTGGAGTAATTTCGGTGGTATTTTGGATTAGCGAATAAGGTTAGTAGCCATGTTTACGCCTTCACTATTGCTTGCTTTGTTTGTTTATTTGTTTGCAAATTGGTTAAACTAAAATAAGTTGAAATCTATGATTGAATACTTAATCTTCTGCATTTGATATAATTTGCTTGGGAATATTGATGCCCTATTATTTGATCATGTTCAGACATATGAGTTTATGTCCATATTCGTTTGTTATCTGTCTGCTATTTGAAATCTGAATTTTGTAATCTGTTAAAGTCCTGTCCTAAGGTTAATACGATAAGACCAGCATTTTTTTAGGGAAAATTAGATGTATACATCGATGCGCGAAAGCGTATATGGCCTTGATTGCCAACCATTTTCTGGATGCGACGGCATCATTTTTGGAGCTTGGCTCATTTCTGGATGCGACGCCATCATCTCTGGGATCTTTGATCCATCTCCGAGGGTTTAACCCTATCTGTCTGTTTTGTTCCCGATTTTGTTATTAGACTAAGGACAGACCTGGTAAGTTAAACACCTAAACAATTTGGGTAATCTGAAATTCTGCGATAATGATATGTTGCTGCTTCTAGTTATGTGTTGGTTATGTTTTGGTTTGATTCTGGCTGCTACTAGTTGTTTTCTTTTGGGTTCTAACATTGGGTAGTGTATAATATGACTACTAATTGGCTGTAAGTGCTTGGAATAGACCCAACTAGGTAGCTAGACTTTGTTTGTCAATCGAAATAACTTGAAATAGGCTTAAAAAGTGCCCAGGGTCCGTAACCGGGCTGTTTACCGGATTAGATACCGGACTGTCACTTAAAACTGGAAACCTGAACGTAGGATGGTCTCTAAACGAACTCCTTACCGAGCTGGTTACCGAAATACAATTCGGTCAGACTGGAAATCATTAGATTTACTCTTTGGACGAATTACTTACCGAATAGGTTACCGAACTGTAGTTCGGTATGAACCTCTGAAGACTGTTCAACCTCTCTGACCGAACTCTTCACCGAGTTAGGTACCGAATTACAATTCGGCATATCTGAGAGAATTGAAACACTCTGACCGAGTTTCATACCCGGAATAGGTACCGAACTGTCACTTAAACTTTCCTTGGATTCGTATAATTGCTCTCTGACCGTATAGCTTACCGGAATGTTTACCGAACTACAATTCGGTAAGTCTGGTAACGCTCTCTGACCGTATAACCTATCGGACTGCTTACCGAACTACTATTCGGTTACGGTCTTCTTTCTGAAAATAATTTGATAACTGTAAAGCCTTTTTCAGTCGGTAATTGCAATAATCTGTAATCATTTATCCTAGATCACTTAAAGGGGATTAATTTTGGGATAACTTGTTTTGTTAATCAACTTGTTTGCTTCTGTTTGTACCCCATTTGGTTGTTAACTAACTTGCATTTGTGTATGACATACTATTCTGTTAATAAGACGCATCTGCGTGTGTTTGTTGGGCATTAGCTTACTAACCAGACATCGATAGTCTGACCCTTCGTTGTTTCTATTTTTGTTTTGTATGTTTTGAACCCTTTTTGGGAATGGAATTGCTGAGTTCAGACAGTCAGGTGGGATAGCAGGATATCACTAGCATCAAGCATTCACATGGCATCCTCTTCAGATTTGGATTTCATATCAATTTAATTTGCTGGATTTATTTCTGTATTTTGAACCCGCTGCACATGTTTTGGATTTGTTTTCAGATTAATTACACTAGAGATATTTTTATGTAATTGTCTTTCATTTGGAACTAGTAGTTCAACTACAATTTGGATTTGGATTTATTTTCGAACTATTTTAATTTGGATTTATAAGAACTGTCTTTCAGATTTGAATATGATTTGTATTTATCTAACTATCTGTTATCTGTATGTTCTGTTATTTGTCTTCCGCATGTGACATCTGGTCTCCGCGTTCCCTTTCCGTCGAGGCGGGGGTTCGGGTGTTACAAAACATACCCTTGTACCTTTAACTCCAAAACAGATGTATGAATATGAAATTTAGTTAAAAATTGCAATTATTGAGAAGTAAAAGAAAGAGCCAAACAAAGAAAATGAGGAAAAGAAATTGAGCAGGAAAATGAGTGGGAAAATGAGAAAAGAGAGAAGAATGGCCCAAGAGAGAAGGAGAAGAAAAATGTGAGCTTATATGCAAAAATAAGAGATATAAATAAAGCTTTGGTTACCAATAAACCAATCTTCATGCTCATGTACAAAAAATGTATTTTGCGACTAATGATCTTAGCTTATCTTTTCCAAATGTTGTTGTGAATCTTTTCCAGGAATTCGCAGATGTTTTTCCTGAAGAACTACCTCAAGGCTTACCACCTGAGAGGGATAGAACATCAAATAAAATTTATTCCTAGGGCTTCAATACCAAATTGACCAAGATATCAAATCAATCCAGAAGCAATGAAGGAGTTACAAAAGCAAGTTGAGGAGTTCTTAGAAAAAGGAAATATTAGAGAAAGTATGAGCCTTTGTGTAGTGCCTGTTTTGCTGGTACCAAAAAAGAATAGTGCATGGAGAATTTATGTTGATTGTTATGCGATAAACAAAATTACAGTAAGGTATCGGCATCATATACCAAGACTTGATGATATGTTGGATGAATTAAATGGTGCATGTGTGTTTTCTAAAATTGATCTTAAAGTGGATATCATCAAATTAGTTGGAAACCTAGTGATGAATGGAAAACAACATTTAAAATAAAATATGGTTTATATGAATGGATTGTAATACCTTCTGGATTAACAAATGCACCTAGAACCTTTATGCAACTAATGAATCATGTGTTGTGCAATTTTATAGAAAAAATTTGTGGTTGTGTACTTTGATGATATCTTGATATATAGCAAGTCAATTGATGAACATATTATACATATAAAGGCTATTTTTTATGCATTATGTAATTCATAATTGTATGCTAATCTTAAAAAGTGTACATTTTGCATCGATAAAATTGCATTGTTTGGTTACATGGTGAGTGCAAATGGGATTGAGGTTGATGAGGAGAAAATAAAATCAATAAAAGATTCACCTGATCCTAAAAAATGAGTGATGTTAGGAGTTTTCATTGATTAGCAAGCTTCTATAAGACGTTTGTTAAAGATTTTAGTACAATTACAGCACTACTTACAGAAATAATGAAAAAGGACTAAGGATTTATGTGGGGAATTGAGCAAGCATTCAATGTATTGATGGGTAAGTTATGTTCTGCTCCATTATTACTATTGCCCAATTTTGATAAAACTTTTGAAATTTAATGTGATGCTTCCGGGATTGGTATAGGAGCTGTTTTGATGTAGGATAGGAAGCCAATTGCATATTTTAAGGAAAAACTAATGGGGCGCAGTTGACCTACTCTACCTATGATAAAGAATTGTACGCTTTGGTTATGGCATTGGAAACTTAACAACTTTACCTATGGCCTAGAGAATTTTTAATCCATACGGATAATAAATCTTTAAAGTATTTAAATGGCCAAGGAAAATTGAATAAGGGACATGCGAGGTGAGTAAGAATTTATTGAATCATTTCCCTACATGATTCAATACAAGCAAGGTAAGAAGAATGTTGTGATAGACGCATTATTGAGGAAGTATGTTCTATTGATAAATCAAAGTTAAAAAATTCTTAGCTTTGAGCATGTTAAAGATTTGTATGCAAATGATCATGATTTTCCAAATGTATATGTTGCTTGTGAAAATATTGCATTCAATGACTTCTATAGACATGAAGGGTTTCTCTTTTAAATGGGAAAATTGTCTGTGTCTTCTTGTTCTATTAGGGAATTGCTTGTATGTGAGGTTCATAGTAGTGGTATTATAGGACATTTCAGAATTGAAAAGACATTGAATATTTTGCATTAATACTTCTATTGGCTAAATATGAAAATGGACATTGAAATAGTACAATCTCGATGTATTGCATGTAGGCAAGCAAAATCAAGAGTGCAACCACGTGGATTTTACACTCCATTACCAATTCCTACTCGCCCTTGGGTAGATTTGTCTATGAATTTTGTTTTAGGGCTTCCTAGGAACAAAAAAGATAGAGATTCTATTTTCGTTATTGTTGATAGATTCTCTGAAATGACACATTTTATTACTTGTCATAAAATTGTTGATGCAACAAATATTGCTGAATTATTCTTTAATCATATTGTTAAGTTGCATGAGTACCAAAGACAGTTGTATCAGACAATGATGAGAAATTCTTAAGCCACTTTTGGTATGTGTTGTGGTCCAAACTTGGAACCAAGTTACTTTTTTTTACCACTTGTCATCCACAAACTGATGGGCAAATTGAAGTTGTTAATCGTATGTTAGGTACATAGAGCATGCTTGTGTTCAGAAGAATGTTAAAATATGGGAAGATTGTTTGTTATTTGTTGAATTTGCATATAATCGTAGTGTGCATTCTTCTAGTGTTTTTTCTCCTTTTGAAATTGTTTATGGATTTAATCCACTAACACCCTTGGATTTGCTTCCTTCATCTTTAAAAGAGATTTCTAGTGTAGATGGAGCCTACAAGGTAGAATTGGTTAAATTTATTCATGAAAAGGTACAATAGCAAATTGCATAGAGAAATGAGCACTATGCATCTAAAAAAAACAAAGGATAAAGGGTAATGAAACTCGAACCTGGTGATTAGGTTTGGATTCATTTGCACAAAGAGAGATTTCCTTCTGAAAAGAAAACCAAGTTATATCCTAAAAGAGATGGACCATTTCAAGTTTTAGAGAAGATCAATGACAATTCCTACAAAATTTGATCTTCCAGGTGAGTATGGTGTCTCGACTTCTTTAAATGTTGCAGACCTTTCTCCTTTTATTGCAGATTCTGATTCGAGGATGAATTCTCCTAAGGAGGGAGGGAATGACGCAAAAACTGACAGATTGCCACTAAATGAAATAGCTTCAAGATTTTCCAACATTGAGAGTTCCATCGGACCGGTAACAAGATCTAGAGTGAAGAAGCTTAAAGAGTTACTTCAGACTTATATTCAGTGGCACATGAATGAAAGTCTGTTCTTTTATGGAAAATCTAGAGAGGAGAGCTTAACCTTGGAGCAACAGCCCAAATTTGTCACTTTGATTGGGCCAAATAACTTTGACTAATTAGCTAATTGGTGTTGGTTTAGATGAATGAAGAAGACCCAAATGAAACCCTTATTTAGCATAAATTCAGCCCATATGGGTAAATGGATATCTGTTGATTACTTTTTATCTTCCTAGAAATGTAACTTCAACAATTATAACACCATCTTTATTTCACCATTTAATGGTTACAAGTTACATATTAGTTTTTATGGTAGGATCCGTCACGTCCATAAATAGGGTCAGATTAAAACTTATTTTGTTATTTGACTGCTTTTGAAAATTACTTTTGAAATGGGGAAAATTTTTGAATTAAAAGAACTCTGGTAGGCTTGTTTGCAATTTATCAGTGGTTAGGTGAAAATCTAGGTTACCACACCAACAATCATTCAGCCGCCAGAATCCATCTCTTTCTTTTCTCTCAACTTTGAAAAACTCAAATATTGTTCTATACGACACTATTTCCTTTGTTTATGCTGTCAGTTTGAAAGTTTTCCTTGAACCTGTTCTTCGAGTCTAAGGTAAGTTCATATGTTCACGTTTGTTTGCGGCTGCTCTTCAATGGCTCTTCTATCACATTTTGTAAACCCTAACTATTTGATTTCTATATGTGTTGAGCCTATTATTGATTTTGGTTCGTCCGTTGTTTAGGCGACGGAGTAGGAGAATGTCAGCCGGAGTAGTCCTGCTGTTGGATTAGCATATTCGGTTAGTAGCCATGTTTAAGCCCTCACTTATGTCTGTTATTGTCTGTTATATGCTGCATTAAATGGACTAAATTAATGTATGCTGAAATTTGAATCTAGACTTTGTGATATGCTTTGATACTATTGTTCATCTTGCTGATAATAATTATTGTGTGAACTGCTGCAATATCTGTTGAATGCTAAAAGCTATACTCTGTTATAATTTGAAAACTAAGCCCTGTCTAAAGTGTGATAGCGATAAGACCGGCATGCCATAGGGATATTAGATGTATACATCGATACGTGAAAATGTACAGGCCTTGACTTGCCTTTTGGATGTGACGACTGGGGATGACAATGGACATGATATGTGCGGGTATGCCAGTATCCATATCCTTATACTCTAAATTTTTTTCTACCCATATCCTTTTAATTTAACCGGGTAAGGATACGAGTATTTATCCGCGGATATGGATTTATCCATGGGTATATCCATATCCTCACAATAAGTTTTTTTAAAAATAATAATATGACTAAAATTATTCATGAAATTAATCAAAATTATGAACAAAATAATTTTAAAATAAAATAATAATTATAATACTCTTTTAACTAAAATTTCAAATAAGATAGTTAGAAAATATAAGTTGTATTAATGTTTGAAGTTCTAGAATGATGCGAGCGATATGATGCGAGAATAATAAAAAGGTAGAGAGAAGAGATATGATGCGAGCGATTTATACTTTTTTAGAAAGTCTAGGGTTTTAATTATAAATTTTAAAAAAATAGAACTTTTTTTAAAATAATAATAATAATAATAAAGTTTGGGGCTTCAATAATAATATAGAATGATAGTTTAATTATATTATATTTTACTTTTACTTTAATTTTATGGGTAGAGGATATGGGTAAGGATATTTTACGGTACCCATCTCCTTATCCTTATCCTTGATGGGTGTAGATTTTCTATCCATATCCGCCCATCAGCTTTAATGGGTATATATCCATATCCGCCCATAGCGGGTGGGTATCCACGGGTAAGTGGGTATACGGGTAGAATTGTCATCCCTAGTGACAACATCAGGCCTTGTTGCTTTCTGGATGTGACGACATCAAACTCTGTTCGGGGGTCTTTGGCCCATTTTCTGGAGCTTTGCTCATAAGTAAGAGGTCTATGACCTATTTTCTTTTCCTGATTTTGTTATCAAACTAAAGACAAGCAAATAATCTGTAATCTGATGTTTTCCGTGTATGGTAAGAACTTGGTAAGAAATCTCTGAAATCTGATGCATATTGAACACATAATCTAGCATTATTTGTTAAGTCCTATAATCTGCATGACAATCTGATATACTCTAGCATATATCTATCATTTTCTGTAAATCTGATATCTTATATGTAATCTGGTATATGATCTGCAAATCTGAAGTCTTAAGTACTCTGAACGGATTTTGTTTGACATGTTATTTTGGTGAATTCTGAACTGCTTGCTTTTACTGGGTTGTATGCTGCCTTTAGACTAACTTGTGCCTAATTGATTAATTTGATACAGATTTAAAAGTTGAAACTAAAATGAACTAGACTTAGGCAAAATTTCATTACTCAGCCTAACTACATTGCCCAAGCTAAGTATAGGTTGGCGAAACCTTATTTCTATCGCCAGGGTCTTTGCTTTGTGGTTGGCGAAACCTTGATCCTACGCCAATGTCTATCGCCAAGCTAAGTAGGAAGTTGACAACACCTTATGTCTATTGCCCAAATCTATTGCAATAGTGTAGAAAATATTTCACTAAACAGTTCAACCATCGCCTATCAATCTCACCAAGACTTAGACGATACCTCTTTTTGAAGTTAAAATCTCGCCTAGTTACTTCGCTAGTAGTCAGGCGAAATCTCCTAAAATTTTAACCCTTCGCCAAGTGCTTTTGCCAAGATATAGGCGAAACAATGTTTAAGTCGTTCAATTTTGCCAAATACCTCACCAAAATAGCTAGACAAAACTTTTCCCGTTTTAAAATCATCGTTAAACTCGTAGCCAAGTATTGAGGCAAAATGTTCCTATGTTGCCAAGCACAAGTCGCCAGGATCAATGTTAGTGTAAAAGCATCGCCTAAACCATCGCCTGATGCTTGAGGCGAAATGTTTTTATGTCTCCTGACATTTTTCCATGACCCATTTCTTCGCCAGTTTTCTTCTAGACTTCTTCCTCTTGAATTTCCTTTTTCGAAAAGTTATTATAAGCCTTATTCGAACTTAAAACGAATAAGTTGTGACCATTTTAATCTTAGAGCATTTTCAAGGTTTAATTAATATATTTTTCCACTGTTAATGATAATAGATTTATTTGTTACTCCTTTAAGAACCTAGTAAGCTTTAGAAACTTTCAGAGTTGTTTGAACTCTTCTGTTTTAGGCCTCTGGATGGTCAGGTAAGCTGCATATGTTGTGTGTTCATGCTTAAATGTTAATTTAAGAAGCATTATATGTGTGTGGATGTTGGGCATTGGCTTACTAACTAGACATTCGATGGTTTGATCCTTTATTTTTGTTTTGTATGTTAATTTTCCTGATCGGGATGGAAAATGCTGAGTTCAGACAGTCAGATGGAATAGCAAGGCACACTCATATATCACTCCATGCATCAATTCTGACATTAGTTTTTAGATTTTCTTTCGCCTATATTATGTATTAAACTTTTAAGCTTTATTAAACTATTTCAATTGTAAACCAGACATTAGAACAATATGTTTCGAATTCTTATTATTTTGTATTCTGATGATTTTTAAGTTCAGGTCTTGGATTAAGTATCCTGTTTATTATTTTATCTATTACAGTAATATAAGTTCTATTGGGATATTTGATATTTGTTCTGCATAAGTATAATATGTATGTTCTCTATCGTGACACTCATCTCCTTGCATTTGTCTGTAAGGCAGGGGTTCGGACGTTACAAGATCTAATGTGGTATTTAATTAGATTAATAATAGAGTTACCTCTTAAACCCTATAAAAGGGGATTGATTTCTTTTATAATGCATAAAGTCTTATATCATAATATTGAAAGTAACTGAAAGAGTTACCAACTTCCTTGTGTTTTATCCTTAAGGTATTTTGTTGGTTTGCACTAGATTCAATTCGTGTAAATCAATCGAATTCATATTTCCTTTGTTCTTGTGTTAATCTGAGTTAGGGGTTTTGGATTTACATTAAACCAGATTCTTAATCCAATCGTATAATTGAGTGAATGAAAAAAATCCTTTGTTATCTACTGGTTTGGTTAAATTTCATTTTCTACTTGATTGGGGGTTTTCAAGACCATAATTATCTTGGGGGGTTTCCGCATCAATTAGCTAAGCAACGCTTTTTCCAAATGGGTGTTTTCTTCTTTCTTATTCATATTTTTTTTCTTTATTCGATGGTCTTCTTCTCACTCATCTGTATTCTTGTTATCTAAACACATGTTTTTCCTCTTTTATAACATATTATATATCTTCAAAAATTGTTTAACCAAATTTATATATTTTCTTTCATTTTTGTGTCCACATTTTCAAGAGTTTTTGCAAAATGTTGTGTTAAAAATTTCATTTCAGTACTATATACCTCAAATGCTCTAATATGATTTTATCATATATAATCTATTTGCAAACCTTTACCTTCCTACCAATAATGTGAGGTATTGGAATTTTGATAAATTTATTTTTATTTATTTTTAAAATCATTCATTCAAACATTATTTTAATTCAAAACCATACTTCATGAAACCATCATTGAAGCTATTCAAACAAGAGAGACTATATCTTACTTTAGCTTTTCACCTTTGACCTTTTTTGTAATTATTATTTATCAAGAAGCTTTTTAGAATTTTGCCGTTCTTGTTTTGCATCAGTGGGTTTTATATTCAATAAAAATACCATGTGGTACTTTGTACATCAATTTTGAGGGTAGTTGAGTGCCTGATCAATGATTCGTTGCTCTTGCTGATAAGAGAGACATCTCAATATTTCTAGTTGCAACTAAATATTTATTATAGGGGTAGTTTCACTTGTAGTCTTTTTAAAGTTTTAATTAAGTTAATGAGCCTCCAAAGTTTAAATTAAGTTTTTAAACCAAGCAACTTTTAAATTTCACGAAATTAGTTTTTATGACTTTTTTACCCCTCATCACATAAAAATAAAAATTCGTCACATAGATTCTTCACACTGTGTGAAGAACTTTTAATAACATGTGAAGGATGTGAAGACTCATTTTATAAAATCTAAAGTATTGTTGGGTTTAAAAACTTAACTCAAACTTTGAAGGCTCATTAACTTAAATATATAGTTTGATTGGTTCAGTTTTTATATTTTTTCCTTTATTATATTTATATTACTTTAATAATTCATAGAAATTTGGGCATGAAGGATTTATAAGATATATCATTTATTTATACAGGCACATATTATTTCCAACCAGATTTTAACCATAGATTGGAGTTTAAGACCATCTCTGGTGCATGTCTCCCTAAGTCTTTTATATGGGTTTAAGAATGTCACATAATATAAAAGGGGCATTGGTAAATACCGCACCATATCATATCTTAATTTCTAGTTTTATTTTTAATATTTATTTTTTATTTAAAAATATATTTATTTTAAAATAAAAAATATTTAATTTAAATATAATAATATAAAAGTTACCACTATTATTTTGGAAAAGTGAAAAAGAAGATACTAAAAATCCTTTAAAAAAAAACCTAGAGAACATAATACTGAGGACGTTTTTATTAGAAAGAGATGTACACACTCACGCTTGCACTTAATAAACTCTACATACTCTTGACAATTCAAATTATTAAATCAGACAATACAACTTAGACGTAATTACACAACAATTAAATAGTTTATACCTAATTATTTGTGGGATTATGATCTTCTTTTTCATTATTGAACGTTTCTCCAACATTATCATCCATCATGATGTAGTCAATATGTTGAATCTCAGAGTGTAAGCTATCAAATTGTAATCTATCGTATTAAATTATTAACTCTCTTGAGTTTATGTATAAATTAAACTCATATATAATATATTGAATTACTAATTATATAAAATTTAAATATAAATTGAATTAGGAATCTATAAAGTAAAATATTAAATAATTAAGAGGAAGAATAAATATAAATTGAATTAGGATATTCCTAAATTAAAACATTAATTAAATTAGTATATTAAGCAATTAAAAATAAGGGTAAAATTAGAACATATATAATATTTACCACATATTTAGTGTTACTCTAATAGGAAGTCTCTACAAAATAAAAACAAAAATAAATAAATTCAAAGAAAAGTCAGCAATATAATGTTTTCTCTTTTTCATTTATTAATTTTCCATATGTTTGGGTCAATCTTTTAAAATAAATGAGTCTCTGAGAGTTTGCTTTAAAATTTTATTCAATTTTGTCTAGAGAAACTATGTAAAATATTTTTTAATTAGATGAGAGACTCGTTAATAAACCGCTTGACTACTACTCCAAAATATAAATCTTTAACTATACTGGTCCAAATTATAAATCTTAAACAATGGTTGGGTTAAGGTGCAAGTCATTATACTCAACTTAATTTTAGATTAAATAATAATATTGAATTGTAATTTTTTTTATTCAGAATTTAAAGGAATTTTCATTTTTCCACCGATTTTTTAAAAAATATTTCGAAAAACCCTCCACTTTTAAAAGTAATTCAAAACAACCACTCATAAACTTACGTTATTTTTAATAAAAACAAAAAAAAATTATCTTATTTTAATTTTTAATTAAATAATACATTTTAATTTTGTTATTTTTAATGAAAAATTCAAAATAAATATGAATTTATTTCATTTTATTTTTTTAATTAAATAATACATTTCAAATATGTTATTTTTAATGAAAAAATTCAAAAACAATTAAAATAAAATAGTACATAATTATGTTACTTTTTATTAAAAAAATCAAATAAAAATAAATTTATGTTTATTTGGATTTTTAAATTAAAATAATATTTTATTATTTAATTAAAATAAATTAATTTTTGTTTGAATTTTTTTTATTAAAACTAGATTATTATAATTAAAAATGTAAAAAAAAATTATTTTTTTATTATTTGATTTTTTAAAAAAAAATCAAGTTAGTAAATGATTTATAATAGGGGTAAGTAGGAAAATTACTGCCAATCAATAATAATCATTCAAAACCACTCTTCATCTTAAAAGTAGGGGTTGTTTTGAATTATTTTTAAAAGTGGGAGTTTTCGAAATACTTTTAAAAATTGGGTGGAAAAATGAAAATTTCCTAGAATTTCAATATGATAATAATGTTGTTGAGATGCCTTGAATCACAGAGAATTTCTAGTTATGAAAATTTGGTATTCCTTGTATAAAGAAAATAAATTAGAAAAATATATTTAGTGATCACTATAAATAGAGCTGTCTTATAAAGAAGATCTCATGAAGAAGTAATTATCTCATCCCATCCCTATGAGTGGTTATTAAGGATAAAGGTTATAACCCCAATCACCAAGAGTTGGTGCTTTACTACCTTTTAAGTATCCAAAAGTTATATGGGATAGATAACACAATTGTTGGTACACTAGATTACTTGGAGAAGACATTTTATCTTTGGCAATTCAAGACATTTTGTTAGGTTCGGTTATTCCTTTTAATACAATGGATTAATCAGGCTATTGATAGTTTATGTAGTTAAGGTTCTTATTGCTCTTCTTTATTGTTTAATAGAGAAGTTGCTATCTTGGTAGAGTAACGTTAAATTACTTCCTCATCTCTTACGTTATTTCCCCATTATTTTATTATTTATTTTATTCCCCATTATTTTATTATTTATTTTACTTTGGTCCATGGTATTCTATTTTACTTGAATTAAAACATATTTTGAGATTAATCATCACATTTTTTTTTCTCTTCTGATAATCCATACAAACACTACAATATGATACACTTTACAGAAAACGACAAAAAAAAAATCCAATTCAGTCAACACAACAAACGCCAACTGTTGTCAAATGCTAACCCTAATACACAACACAACCAAAACATCTCCACCACATTACTTCCACCAACAATTCAACCCACCACCACCCGCCACCGCACGATCGCGACAATTCCTTTCCTTCACCTCCGTCTTATTCTCCCTCCGATGAAGATAAAAACTCCGGGATTCCAATTCAATCAACTTCCTCTTCCTCCCCAATCTCTTCAAATCAAACGGCGAGTAATGCAGATCATAACAAGCCGGATTAAGGGTGGGCAAGTGAGGTGAATAACTCTCTCTAATGTACTTTGACAGCACGGCCGCCACCAGCTCATCAACCGTCGTCTCCGTCGCCATTACAATCTTGATTTTACAGTCTTGAATCGTGACGTTTACAAGTAGTTTCGTCGGCTTCGTCTGAGGCAGAGGAATCGTGTACATGAAGAATGGTACATAACTGCTCTGCTTCTGGTGATTTTGGTGTGTCGTCAGCATTTTGGCGGTTGTACGACGGAGAGTAGAGTGATTGATTACCGTGTTCGGATTGGAATATAGTAGATGGTATGTTCATATATATATATATACACTAATGTTGAAAGTAGTAATCCTATTCATTGTAGGATTCACTTGCATGTCTATCCAATCCCAATATTTTTTTTTTCCAGTGTCGGTTAGTTTTTAATATCCCGTCTAAATTTAATTTAATTTTTTTTAAATATTTCTTAAAATAAAATGCAGGTGAAGATAATTTCCAATTCAAATAGTAGATTTTTTTAGATCTTATTTCTTCTCAAACAGCCTTTTGATTTAATTTTAAAATAAAAATTAATTTAGATTGAATAAATTATTTAATTATATTTTATTAAAAAATATAATTCTTTTATTTTAGTCATTTAAAAAAATGAATTATTTTAGTAATATTTAATATTTTAAGTATTATTTTTTGTGATGGTATTTTATTATTAATTTTTTAACGATTTTTAGTAGGTATAATATCTAATTACGACTTTTATAGTTTTTCAAAGATATTTATAAATTTAAAAAATGATTGAGTTTGAAAAAATTTTATAAACTTTATAAATTTAAAAATGTGTTTCGTATATTTTTTAAAATAATTAATTTAAAAGACCTTCCAAAATTTGAAACATTTCATTTTTAATATCTTATTTTATAAATTTCTACCAAACTATAGGACCAAAATCATTATTGGTTTTGATGAAGTGCGGGTTTTTGTGTTTTTAAGTGGTTTGGTTAATTTTTTAGTTTTAATAATTTTTAAAATTTTGATTTAATAATTTTAGTAAATTTTAAATATTTTATTCAATAATTTAAATAATATTTATTTTTTATTTTTAGTTTTATCTTAACTAAAAAATTTAAAATTTTAGAAATTTTAATTTTTAAAAAACTAAATACATTATGTTTTAAATACTTTGAATTTTTTAGTTTATTATTTTTTTTTTAAAATAATTAAATTTTTAGTTTTAACTTTGAATTTTACTGAAAAAAAATTAGTATTAATAATTTTTAAAAATTTTCATTCTTTTATTTAATTATTTGAATGATTTTAATAATTTTCATTTTTGCCCTTTAATTTTTAATTTTATACACACAACAAAAAATTATGTAATTTAAATAGTTTTTATTGAAAATTTGATTTTTATTTTTATATTTATTTTTTCATAAATAAAATAAAAATTCAATATATCAACATTTTTATATTATTTTTTAATTTTAAAATTTTTATTTATTAAATATTTATTTTTAAAAACCTATAAAATTATTATACAATAATAACATAAAAAAATTTAATAAATTTTCAAACATATCTATAATTAAATAATCTCTTGTTGTATGTTTTAGTAAATTAAAAAAAAAAAATTTAAACAAAAAATTATTTTACCAAATATTTAAAAATTATTAAATCAACACAATTTTTTTTAATTTAGTAAATTTTAAAAATAAAAATTAAATCTAAAAGTTATTAAAAATTATTTAATCAAACATTTAAAAAATACTAAACTGTATAATAATTTATTTTAGTTTAGTAAATTTTAAAATTTTAAAATAAAAAATATTTATATTATTTAATAAAATATTTAAAATTTAGTTAAATTATTAAACCAAAAATTTTAAATTACTAAAACCAAAAAATTAGCAAAACCACCTAAAAACACCAAAATCACCCACACCTCATCAAAACCGCTAGTGGTTTTGGTTTTAGATGGTTTTGGAGGTGATTTGATAGAAGTTTGCAAAATCATATGTTAGAAGTAAAATGTTTCAAAAATTGGGTGGTTTTTAGAATCGACCATTTTTAATAAATACTTTTCACAATTTTTATAGAATTTTATGGATTTTTTTATAAATGATTTTTATAGACATCCTAATGACTTTATAAGACTTTTAGTGACTTTCATAGTCTTTAAGATATCAATTGATAATTTTGATAGAAGTTTCTAATATTATTTAAGAATGGATGAAAGTTCATTCATATTGATAATAAAAAGTCTTTTGGCATATTTTTTATTTTAAATTTTAATAAAATGCAAAATTATAAAAATATCCTCTATTATTGTTCATCCCATGACGGATGAACAGTAAAATGGATGGAAATCATCCAAAAGTAGATTTTTGGCAAAAAAATAATAAAAAAAATCATAGGTTTTTGGCTAATATGTCAAAGCTATAAATATTAGATTTACAATTTTGAAGATAAAGAATGGAAAACATGGGTGATTCTTAAAATCCGCTCACGAAAAGAATAAAAATAGTGATAAGCCTTTTGAATGGGCCTTTAAAACTTCAAAATACAATTACAAGTCTGTTTAAAAATATATAAAAACAAACTTTTAAAAGTTTTGTATTCATTCGATAGGTCTAATTTTCCTAAATACTACTGAAATTTAACTATTTACGAATTTTGTGAACTACGCTGACAGTCTGTGAACTATGTTCAAAGACTGTGATGGCTTATGATGTGAAATTTAAAGTTTAGTTTTGTAAATATTTCAAAACAGATCTATAATTGTATATTTATAAATTTTTTATGGCTTAAAAAAATTCCCCACTAAAATATATTACCCTATCAAAGCTTAATGGTTTAAATTAGATTATGTTATAAATATGGTTCATAGCTCAGTTGGTTAGAGCGTCGTCCTAATAACGCGAAGGTTGCAAGTTCGAGACTTGCATGGGCCAAATACTTTTAATTTATTTAGAATAAATTTTATTTGAATTATTTGAGTACTATTTAAATTTGATACATTATATATCTCAGTATTCATATATTATGAACTTTTTATTATCAATTTTTCTTTTAATATAATTTTGATTCTTTTTATCCCTCATTTTATTGAATGATTAAAAGAAGAGAACTACATTCATGCAATATTATGCAAAACATGAAAAAGTGAATATTTGAGGGAGAAAAAATTGATGATTCGTGAAACTCACATCAAATAAACTTATATCTAAGTATAACATACGGGAGCGAAATTAAATCTAAACATAAGATAGATCAAAATAAGAGTTCAAATTTAAAATGTCCACAGTACATATTTATTTAGGGTCATTTGCACTTTTGAGCTTTTTTATTAAAAAAAAATTATATTTTTAGACTCACACTAAAATTTTTACCAAACTAGATTTTTAATTTTTTTTTACGAAAATAGACCAAAATGACCATATTACCCTTCGATATTTAAAAAAATCCAATAGTTTTCTGGTATTATATACCGGAAAATAAGTAAAATTGAAGTTTAGTTTCTCGGTGTGTAATACTGGGAAGTAAAAATTCACTTCCCGATAGTACACACTAGGAAACAACTCTTGAATTTTGCTTGTTTGCTGATGTGTAATACCGGGAAGTTAAGTTTTAACTTTCTGGTATTACACATCAGAAAACAGGCAAAAATCAATTGTTCCTGGTGTTTAGTACCAAAAAATGAATTTTTGCTTCCCGGTATTACACACCAAGAAGCTAACAAATTTTTGTCTACTTCCCTATACTACATATCAGGAAGCTCATTTTTTGCAAATTTTTCTTTTAAAAAGTGAAAAAAATTAGGGTTGGTCTAAAACTAAAATAAAAAAGTTGATAAAGTCTAATTTTGCGAATTTTCACATTTATTTATTTAAAAAAACATATCTCCAGACTCACGTGCATATATGAACTCTCGTCACCACCACCAAAATGCAAACGATAAGAGGAGAAAATAATAACAAAAGAAAAGTAAGGTTTGAGAGGTTTATATAAAATGTTAATCAAAACAGTAACATGTATATAAAAAGTTGAAAAAAACTAAGAGTTGTGTTTTCACATTCAACTATTATTTATTTTATCTTTAATATATAATATATGTTTAATATTTTTAATTTATATTTTGTAATGAAAATTATAAAAATACTATTAAAAGTTCATGTTAATTCCATAAGTAGAATGGAGCAATTTTGGATATGCCACGTCATTTAAGTTGGAATAATATTATAAAAATATATAGATTACCTCCGGTTATAAATATTATCTAAGCAACTCTTTTTTTCTAAACGGATGTTTTTCTTCTTTCTTATTCAATTTTTTCTTCATTTGATGTCCTTCTTCTTACTCATTTGTATTCTCATTATCTACACTCATGTTGTCACGTCCGTAATCAGAGGCTATTTGTCTGCTTATTTTGAAAATTTTCTTAATTTTTATTTATTTTCGTTATAAGGGTAAAATGAGCATTTTTTGGAAAATGTTGATTTTCTCGGTTTGACCAAATGAGTTTACTAGTTTGACTTTTGGGTGGCACTTGAAAACAATTTGATTTGTGAGTCAATTATGTGATTATTTTATAAATGGGGTTGTTTTTAAATTAATTTGTAACATATGGGTTGGTGGTGATATTTACCACCCATATAAATATGAAAAGAAAGCTTTTGGATTCATTACCGGACTAGGTACCGGACAATCACTTAAAATAGGAAAACAGGACGTAGAAAGGTCTCTGGACGAACTCCTTACCGAGCTGGTTACCGAAATACAATTCAGTCAGCCACGAAATCATTAGATTCACTCTCTGGACGAACTTCTTACTGAATTAGTTACCGAACTGTAGTTCGGTATGAGTTTCTGAAGACTATTCAACCTCTCTGACCGAGCTCTTCACCGAGCTAGGTATCGAATTACAATTCGGTATGTCTGAGAGATTTGAAACTCTCTGACCGAGCTTCATACCAGATTAGGAACCGAACTGTCACTTAAACCTTCTTTGGAATCGTATAATTTCTCTCTGACCGAGCTATGTACCAGACTGCTTACCGAATTACTATTCGGTAACTCTGGTGATGCTCTCTGACCGAATAGCCTACCGGACTGCATACCAAACTCCTAATTCGGTATCGGTCTTCCTTCTGAAAAATAATTTGACAACTATTAAGCCCTTTTCAGTCGGTAATTGAAATAATCAGTAATCATTTATCCTAGATCACTTAAAGGGGATTGTATTTGGGATAACTTGATTTGATAATCAACTTGTTTGCTTCTGTTTGTACCCCCCTTTGGTTGTTAACTAACCTGCATTTGTGTGTGATATCCTATTCAGTTTAATAAGACGCATCTGTATGTGTTTGTTGGGCATTAGCTTACTAACCAGACATCGATAGTCTGACCCTTCGTTGTTTTGATTTTTGTTTTGTATGTTTTGAACCCTTTTTGGGAATGGAAATTGCTGAGTTCAGACAGCCAGGTGGGATAGCAGGATATCACTAGCATCGAGCATCACATGGCATCCTCTACAGACTTGGATTGCATTTCTGTTTCATTGTTGCTAGACTTATTTTTGTATTTGAACCCGCTGCACTATGTTTTGGATTGATTTTCAGATTAAGTACTCTTGGGATATTTTTATGTGATTTCCTTTCATTTGGAACTTGTAGTCAAACTACTATTATATATTTGGATTTGTTTTGAACCTTTAACTTTGGAATTATAAGAACTGTCTTTCAGTTTTGATTATGATCTGTATACCTATTTCTGTATATGCGTATATATGTTTATTTGTCTTCCGCACCATAGCATCCGGATTCCGCGTTCTTTTCCACCGAGGCGGGGGTTTGGGTGTTACACATATTTTCCCTCTTTCATAACATATCATTTATCTTCAAAAATCGTTTAATAGAATTTATATATTTTCTCTCATTTTTTAATCAACAATTTCAAGAATTTTTGCAAAATGTTGTGTAAAACATTCCATTTGAGTACTCTATACCTAAAATTTCTAATCTGATTTTATCATATATATATATATATATATATATATATAATCCATCCACAAGATCTTTATCTTTCTTTGTATAATGTGAGGTGTTGGCATTTTAATAAATTAATTTTTTTATTTATTTTTTAAAATCATCCATCCAAACATAATTTTAATTCACAACCGTACTTGATGAAACCATAATTGAAGTCATTCAAACGAGAGAGACTAGATGCTATTTTAGTTTTTCAGGTGGGTTTCAGACATCACCTTTGACCTTATTATTATTATTATTATTATTATTATTATTATTATTATTATTATTATTATTATTTATTTATTTATTTATTTATTTATCAAGAAGCATTTTAGGATTTTGCGGTATTTGTTATGCATAATTGGATTTTATAGTCACTAGAAATACCATGTGGTACTTTGTACATCACTTTTGAGGGTAGTTGAGTGGCTGATAAATGATTCATGCTCTTGCTTATCAGAGAGACATCTAAATATTTGTGGTTCCAACTAAATGTTTATTATCTTTATATTATTTGAATAATTCATAGAAATTTTGGCAGAAAGATTTTATAATATATATCATTTATTTATATAGGTACATATTATTTTCCAACCAAAAATTTTGACAATAGATTCGAGTCTAAGAAAACTCCGTTGAGGTCTCCCTAAGTCTTTTATATGGGTTCAGGAATGCCACATAATATAAAAAGGACATTTGTAAATACCGCACCATACTGAATCATCTCATATTTTTATTTCTATTCTTATCTTTAATATGTATTTTTTATTTAAAATCTATTTTAAAATTAAAAATATTTAATTTAAATATAATAATATAAAAGTTACCACTATTACTTTGGAAACTATAAAAATAAGATATTAAAAAACGTAAAAAAAAAAAATAAATTGGAAAACATCATATTAAGGACATTTTTTATTAGAAAAAGATGTACACACTCGCGCGCACACTTAATAAAGTCTATGATTTCCATATATATTCTCAACAATTCAAATTATTAAATAAGGCAATATTGTTTAGACGTAATAACAGTTACACAACAATTAGTTTGTATCTAACTACTTGTGTGATTGTGATATTTTTTTTTCACTATTGAACGTTTCCCCAATATTATCATCCATCCCAATGTATACAATATATTAAATTGTTAATCGCTCAAAGTGTAAACTATCAAATTGTAATCTATCATATTAAATTATTAACTCTCTTGAGTTTATGTATAAATTAAACTCATATATAAAATATTGAATTACTAATTATATAGAATTTAAATATAAATTGAATTAGTACATCTATAAAGTAAAATATTAATTAACTAAGAGGAAAATAAAAATAAATTGAATTAGAATATCCGTCAATTAAAATATTAATTAAATTAGTGTATTATGTAATTAAAAATAAAGGTAAAAAAAAATGTGCAGACTAAATTACTACGTGATATTTATGGCATTTGTATAAAAGTGACTGTGTTGCTCTCATATCTATGCAAAATAAAAACAAAAATAAATAAATTGAAAGAAAAGCCAACAATATAATATATTTTCTCTCTTTAATTTATTAATTTTCAATGTGTTTCGATTAATCTTTTTTAAAAATGAGTATTTTGTTTGAGAGACTCTATGTTAAAAATTTATTCGCTCCTATCCTGAGAGATCATCTGAGAGACTTATTCATAAACCGCTTAACTACTACTACTCCAAAATATAAATATTTGACTACTAGTCCAAAATATAAATTTTTGGCTATGGTTGGACTAAGGTGCAATTCATTATACTCAACTTAATTTTAGATTAAATAATAATATAAAATTGAATTTTTTTTTTATAGAATTTAATCTGATAATAATTGTATTGGGATGTCTTGAATCACAAGAAATTTTTAATTATTTGAATCACAAGGATTCTTATTTTGAAAGGATTCTCTTTATAAAAGATTTCTTATTTTAAGTTTAAATATATTTCATTATTTATATAATTCTTATTTGGAAAAGATTTGGCTTTCCTAATTATGATTATTTGGTATTCACTGTAAAAATAAAATAAACAAAATAAATTAGGAAATTATATTTAGTGACCACTATAAATAGAGTTGTTTGATGAATAAATAATCATCTCATCCCATTCTTATTGGCGGTGATAAGGATAAAGATTTTATCAAGATTTGGTGCTTTACTACCTTCTATGTATCCAAAAATTATATGGCACCAACAATGGATGACTTGGAGAAAAAGTTTTATCTCCGACAATTCAACACATCACATCTTGTTAGGTTCAATTATTCCTTTGATACAATTTGTTAATCAACCTATTGATAATCTATATAGAGTAGATGATAGCTAATCAGGCCATTGATGATCCATAGAGAAAATTTTTGGTGGGACAGTCCTACCACATAGGATGTAGGACTTAGGCCAGAGAAACTATTATTTTATAGCCACCATTACTAGAAAAGTGTGCAGTGTATTTTTAGTGTATTTTTAATAGTTATTTCTCTTACCTAATTTACTATAAAATAATAGTTTCTCGCACCTAAAATGTACACGTATCAAATTGTGAATGGAAATCCTATATCTACGTGGTAGGACCGTCCCACCAAAGATTTTCTCCCCTACAGAATAGATAATAACATAAGAGAGTTTATTTCTTATTAGTTAAAGTTACTATTTTCGTGGTGTACATATATTGATGAAAAATGTTAAATCTCTTGGATTATTTGCTCATTACTGCTCATACTTTAATTGGTGTTATACTGTGTTATTCTATTCTACTACCCTTTGGTTGGTGTTTTTCTATTGGTGTTTTTCTATTGTACTATCCCTAACAAGTATCTGAGCATATTCTAGGATTAATCATCCAGATCAACATCATCAATAAAATTAAATTATTGATATTAAACACTTATCAAAGAGTGATGTGGTGAAAAAGTGATATGAAGAAAATTCTTAACCAATCGAATACGATCATGTTTGATTCAACATGATTAATTCAATACAAGAGAGAAAAAAGGTTTATTTTCTTTCTCCTCATAATCCATACAAACACTACAATATGATACACTTTACAGAAAAGGACAAAAAATCTGATTCAGTCAACGCAACAAC
Source organism: Cardiospermum halicacabum (assembly GCA_031304145.1). Classification (NCBI taxonomy): domain Eukaryota; kingdom Viridiplantae; phylum Streptophyta; class Magnoliopsida; order Sapindales; family Sapindaceae; genus Cardiospermum; species Cardiospermum halicacabum. Next base: position 15,123,440 of record CM062393.1, read on the forward strand.
CGCCGACTGCTGTCAGTTACATCCAAATGCTAACCCTAATACACAACACAACCAAAACATCTCCACCACATTACTTCCACCACCAATCGCCACCGCACTATCGCGACAATTCCTTTCCTTCACCTCCGTCTTATTCTCCCTCCGATGAAGATAAAAACTCCTGGATTCCAATTCAATCAACTTCCTCCTCCTCCCCAATCTTTTCAAATCAAACGGGGAGTAATGCAGATCATAACATGCCGGATTAAGGGTGGGCAAGTGAGGTGAATAACTCTCTCTAATGTACTTTGACAGCACGGCCGCCACCAGCTCATCAACCGTCGTCTCCGTCGCCATTACGATCTTGATTTTACAGTCTTGAATCGTGACTTTTACTAGTAGTTTCGTCGGCTTCGTCTGAGGCAGAGGAATCGTGTACATGAAGAATTGCTCTGCTTCTGGTGATTTTGGTGTGTCGTCAGCATTTTGGCAGTTGGAGTTGGACGACGGAAAGTAGGTGATTGATTACTGTGTTCGGATTAGAATGTAGTAGATGGTGTGTTAATTTATACTATATCTAATGTTAAAAGTAATCCTATTGATTGTAGGATTCATTGACAAATATTTTTTTCCGTGTCGGTTAAGATTTAATATCCCGTTTAAATTTCATTTTTTTATTTTTTTTTTATTATATATTTTAAAATAAAATACAGGTGAAGATAATTTTTAATCCAAATAATAGAGTGATATAGATTCTATTTCTGAAACAGCCTTTTAATTTAATTTTAAAGTAAAATTAATTTAAATTAAACAAATATATTAACTATTTATTTATTAAAAAAGTAAATTTATTTTATTTTAATTTGCATTATATTAATTGTATGAATAAAATAAAGTAAATATATTTTAATAATATTTATTATTTTAGATATTACTCTTTTATTAAGATATTTTATTATTAATTTTTTTAATGATATTTTTTGGATGCATAATATTTAATTGCAATTGTCATAGAATTTTACATTTTTATACTTTAAAAACAATGCTTTATTTTTATTTATTAAGGTAGTAATGGCTTTTAAAAATATTTTTTTTATGATTTTTGTTGACTTAATGGAATTCTATAAATAATTTTTGTAAAATTTTAAAAGATTTTTAGAGCCTTTTACAACTTTTTTATATTAATGAACTAACTTTGATAAAAATTTTAAAAACGTTTTAAGAATGGGTGAAGGTTATAATAAAAAGTCTTTTGGTATAATTTTTTTATTAAAAGTGAAGATTTTTGTTTCAACAATAATCTTAAGAAAGATGATATTATTATCATCTCATATTCAAATATTTTATTTTAATGTTTATATTACATATATATATATATTTTTTTTAAAAATAAGTAAAATTAGACCTTATCAATTTTTTTTTCTTAGTTTTAAATCAACCCTAAATTTTTTACACTTTTAAACTATTTTATAAAGAAATTGTAAAACTAAACTTTTAAAAAAAATTGCAGAAAATGAGTTTCCCGGTATGTACTACCGGGAAGCTGGCGAAATTGAATCAGAGCAGACTTGAATTTTGCCTAATTTCTGGTGTGTGCCACCGAGAAGTTACTAGATATATTTTTTCTTGGTATTGAAGGGTAAAATGGTCTTTTTGGTCTATTTTTTCAAAAAAAAAATTCAAAAAGTTTAGTTTTGTAAAAATTTTAATATTGGTTTAAAAATATAATATTTTTAATAAAAAAGTCCAAAAATGCAAATCACCAATTTTTTTTCCTTTCCCTTTTTCTTTCTGCTCCCACTTTCTTTTGATGTCATGCATTTTTTTTTTCTTTTATAGTGTTTTACATTATTAGATATTTGTTCCTAATAAAAATTAGAGGAAAGTCTACTCTAAGTCTTTCTGATTCCTTTATGATCGACTAAAGGATTATTGTGAAACTCAAAAAGAAGTTTATGTTTAAGTAGGGATGCAAGGTTATATTGCAAAAAAGAATACCATATTTATAGTGAAAGTGAGAAGGAGGTGGTGAATCAGTGTTGATTTTGGAGATTACATTGTTTTGTAATCTATACAACAATTAACCGCTCAAAGTCAAGAATCCGAAAACCAAAATCAATCAAAACACAACGATATATGTAGTTCCACCCCGGCGGCGACAAACGCCATCTAAAAGGGTGTACTCCACAGGGGTTGGGATCAGAGGCCCGGTTGCACTATAGTGGTGGCGTTACAAAGAAAGACCATATCTCAAAACCCTCTCAGAATCACACAGAGGAACCCTAAAATCGCCAGAGCAAAGAAGAAGAAGAAATAGATGCTACAGTTCCCATCAGACAAAAGAAAAAGAGGTTTTAAACTTAGGGTTAGTGAATGAGGCGGGTCAGATGCAAAATGGACTGGGCTTTACTAAATGTACCCCAGGCCCATCAGCACTTAACCAAACAAATAACAACCCATCACTAAGCACATACAGCCTGATAAAAGAATGATACAAACTTAACAAATCTTTCCCTTTGGATCATACTTTTACATATAAAAATGATACAACAATTTCAGAACACCTAAACAAACCACCAGTGTCATCCATGACCTTGTATCTTCATTGTCTGGTGCCCCACTACGAGACTACAATAGCTTAAAAACAGCTCAAATAGAATCCCTGCACAGCACGAGGAATCCTCCAACAAATAATAGTCTAATCCTGATGCAGAAAGGCTTATGCACTAAGCAAGTTGACAATTCATTTCATCCATAGTCTATAGCACGCAAGAAAGCTTTATCTGAATGTTATCATAATATCCTGTTATGATAGACACAGTATCAAGTCCGAAATAGCACCAAATTAGCTTCATGCAATAAAACTAGAATTCAAATAGTGAGTTTAAATTTTTGCCCTAATCAAAGAACAGAAATTCTGATATTGCAATAGCAGTATAGGAATGTAAATAACGATGTTCGTCCACACAAAGTAGAAACTCTAGGGGAATAAAAGAAATAGAATTAAAATCCAATCCAATACCAAAGCAGCATAAGCATAAAGTGTAATGAAAGATAACAATCTTAATCATTTAGAAAAACAATGTCCAAAATATTCCTTCCAAGTTTCAAAAATAAACCACAGAAGCTTTACAATATCCAGTTGTTGGTTTTACCGTAAATCTTGACTAAAACTATTTTTATGAGAAACATGATTTTGGCCTAGATCATACACTATCTCATACAAAAACCAATCAATAGATGCGTGCACTCATCTAAACTGTTTTAAAAATTTTTTAATCAAGAATCATTTGAAAAATAATCAGAAACTTAATGATGACAAATCACAAATGATCACAATACAAATTATTAATTTCAAATCATAATTAAAATAGTTTAGAGATCTAAATACTTCCCCTGAAAACTTATCCCAAAAACTCTACAGGCATCAGATATTAAACATACCAAAAACTGAAAACTAGCCATTTCAAGTAGGCTATTACCAAAAATCAACCATGAGTAGTATAACAGTTATAACAGAAAACTTGCAACTCAAGCAATCATGAAACAATCACAATTATAATATCAAAACATAACAGATCAAAATGAATATCATCCCAAATTCTACATGGCTATTTAAACAACAAGGGTGACCAATTATATGCAAACATAAACTTTTTTTCCAAATGAAGTAGAGTAAAAGTTCATATATTAAAATAATCAAGCAGAAAGTGTAATTCAAGCATTCAAGTTTACCTTGTTCCCATTTGAAACAATTAAAATGGACAACATTCTGAAAACACTCACAAATAAACAGATTTTGATCACTATATGGGCTCTTGTTGAAGTTTAGTTAGATGTGTATATGTCGAATACCTTCAACATATTCTAGGGTGTAAGGGCACAAAAATTTTACAACCAAAGACTACAAAAAATTCTTGCAAAAAATCAAGTTCCAAATAGTATCATTTAAGAGTGTCAAATTTTCCAAAAAAAAAAATCAATTCACTTTAAAACTATGAATTCGTTCTCAATTTTATTGTCAAATTGAAGTTTCAGAAACTGATACTTTAAAAACAATTTAAAATTCTATTTTAGCTCAAATTGAGAGAAAATGAATCAGTATCAAACACAAAGTAATCATTTTAACAATATATATATATATATATATATATATATTCAAAATAAATTAAATTTTATACAAAAAGATGATTTTAGCTATTTTATAAACACTCAAAAAATTTCTGATACTTAACAGGTATACAGGGATCAATCATATTTTAAAACCTTTTTCTAGTTAAGTTCAAGTTGAGAAAACACACCAAAAACTAGATTACAAGTTGAGTACACAGCCTAGATTTATACCCATCCATCACTAAGATAACAAAGCCAACAGAGCACCATATAATCAGACAAAGACAGTCAAGTATCACAATGAACACCAAGTCAAAGACAACATCAGACAAACAACCAATAAGAGTCTATCATTGCAATAGAGGAACAAAAAAGGTCACAAAATTGAATCAAAAATTTAAACTATATTATATGATACTGCCGGCAATTACAAAAAAAAAATTAACACAAAGGCAATAGAGGGACAGTCTACAATCTACAATATCATTGAACCTTTTAATGAACCAAAAAAAATATTTTCATGCCTTTTTTGAAGACACAAAAATTTTGAATCAAAACAAATGATTCAAACTGCCAACAAAACAATTTATAATCATTTAATTGAAGTAAAGGTTTTGAAACCAAGTACTTTACAAATTTAAACTGTCTGATTATCACTGTACTGTCAAAAAAGAAGCACAAAGCAACTAAAAACTAAAAAATTTAACCACTTGACAAAGTTTATAACTTCTAGCAACTCAAGTGTTCAAATTTAAACAAAACTAATTTGTTTTAAAGGTTAAAAATAATATTGATCACAAAGTAGCCGCTATAATTTTGATTTGTTCAAAAAAATCAGATGCTAATAAAAGCTTAAAAAATTTATACAGTAATGTAAACAAATTCTGATTATAATATCACCAAGAAAACCCAAAAACTTCACAATCTTTTCAATTTCAAATGTAGTAATAGTAGTGAAGTACAAACCAAAAACTGATTGATATATATAAAAAATAATAATAATAATTTTAACCATCCAAATTTCATTTCATATGTAATATTGATGGAGTTGAAACAAGAACTAATCTTGCAAACCTTTGTAAACATGTGACATTAAATCCCTTTAAAATCCATTCAACAACTTTAGCAGCAAGTTGATCTTAAAAGATCAACTAAAAAGGATGCATAGTTGAAAGTTTCAATAATCAACAATCAGTTAACAGTGCTAATCATAATAGAATTTTTAAAAATTGTCCGGACACATATATCCGAAATTTTAACAAAAATTCAAAAAACAAGTTTAAAACCGTATGTATTTTTCACTTTAAAAATAATGGACTAACTATTTTTAATTAAAGATAATACATATCACACTTACAGTTCAAGAAAATTTAAAGAACACATATTAGTCTTATTTGAAGATGCAAAAAATGGTTAAAAGAAAACATAACTAATGAAAAAAAAAATCTTTTCAACAAACCACTAAGTTTATGGTTCAAAAGATTCTGGTACGTAGCTTTGTTGACCCCCACAAAAAACCAACCAATACAAAAACAGTTAAGACGAACATGTTCATAGCAAACAAAACATCACAGTATTTATCTTTCTATAAGATAATACAAAAAGAATTTATCACACATATTCACAAAGAATTAATAAATTCATGATAATATCAATATATTCACTTAGTAAATCAGGGTTCAGTAATGTTTAAAGCAAAATTACAAAGATGAAAATAATCACAAAGAGATGCAGAACCATACAGTGAATTTTAATCACAAATATATCACAAAGATATAAGACAATTCAATCACTAATATATCATAGAGATATAAGACAATAGATAATCACAAAGACTTAAATCTACAGACAGTCACAAAGACATAGAACTGCAGTAATCACAAAGACATAGAACTGCAGTAATCACAAAGACACATAGTTGTAGATAGTCACAAAGACATCAAAAACAGAGAGTTACCAATAATCACAAAGATGAAGCTGCAGATGATTACAAGGTAACAACATGGTATATCACAAAGCAAACAAATGGCTACAAAAGCTAACAAAGAAGCAGCAGCTCCGCATAATAAAGTGGAGTCACAAAGATAGATTAATAACAAATAATCACACAGATTAACCACAGATTGTAATCACAAAAATATATCAAGAACTTATCTCGTAATGACATATTAATCATTTGAGATAATCACAAAGAAGCAACCATTATTAATCGACAAACAAACATAGCAATAGTAAAAGAGATTACAAACTGATCTATGCTCAGAGTAATCAGAATATAATATAAGATAGATATGCAGATTATCAAACCAAATTTAGGCAACAAAGAATTAGATAACAAATATCTTGATACACAAGCAATTATAAATAATCCAAAAACTTGCTTATCAACCTAAATTTACCATGGAAACAACAAGTGTAGGGCAAGCAACAACGAAGATTAGGCTCACAAATTTAAATAACACGAATTAACACAAACTAGATCAAGTACGGAGTATAAACCAAGGCAAACAATCATATAATCAATATAAGAAACACAGGTCATCAAAAATACACACAGGCAGTTATCATAATAGCCAGTTAATCACAGAGAAAAGCAACACCATGAAACTTATATGATGAAATTTATAGGGACATTAACAAGATTATAATCTTGTATCCCACAGCCAATAATCAAGTCTGATATAACGCACCTGACAATCGATTTGGACCTTAGCAAGACCAAAGCTTATGTCCCTCGGCCAGAATCCAACACTCAAATTCCCATAGTATGGTATTTAATAGCACTTCATTTGTAAATAAAAATATATGAACCACTATTAAAGCCACCATTATTGAAACTTTCCATAGCGCATAAAAACCGCTATTATAGTACATTCGACAATAGCGGTTATAATCGTTATTAATGGTGTTGGTGAATTTTGGAGGGAATTTGGCGTGTGATTAATCATAGCGGTTATTTGTTGCAACCGCTATTGTAGTTCATTCTATGATTGTGGTTATTGTTGTAACCGTTACTATAGTACTATCAAAGACAACGATTACTGTGTAAATTGCTATTAAAGATCTTAACAATAAAACATTTTCACCGGTAACCGCTATAAAATGTGTAACATGTAATGCGGTCCAATGATTCAATGAATAAATATTATATACCTATTAAATAGAAAGCAATTAGAATCGCTATTATAGAATAATTACATATATATATATATATATATATATTATTTGATGCTAGATTATAAAAATTGTTATATTTCTTATGAATGAATTTGTAATACAATTTTATGTTACTATTATCAATTCAAGAAAATACATGCTACCATTATACACATGAAAACATTATTAGTATTATAGGTTCACCCTAACCAGGAAAACTTTTTCCAACATTATGAGACTTAATAATAGTGCTCTCAACATTGTCATTTCTGAATTTTAGTATATGTAGATATGTCTATCTGCTCGGGAAGCACCTTTATGTCCACTTTAAACTTTTCTTCAACCTAGAAGCCACAACACCAAATATATATATATATATATCTTGATCAGGAAAATAGAGGCAAAAGAAATAAGAGAATGCAATAATATTGGTGATACTAACCTAGTGAGGATGTCAAAATCAGATGCAGAAAAAACGAAAGTTATTGCTAGACCCTTAGTGCCAAATCTACCATTTTTACCAACCTGCAACAATTAGATAGGAGTGAAAAGGAAGACCATTTAGGACATAGGAAATGGATCAAACAAATAAAAATTAAAAGGATAAAATTAAATTCCTACCTTGTGAAGAAAAGTTCTGCAAAATTAGGCATATCATTACAATATTGACACGCTCAATGTTAATAATTCCATTGCCGACCATAAAAATTCTTTTATTCCCCTCCTTGAAACCTTTTTAGCGAGTTAATGTGAAAGTAGAACAATCCAATTAAACAATATAAATAGTTAGTTAACAACAAAAATTTTAGAAAATCAAAACTTGAACACTAGATGAATCAGTTCGGAGATAGATTTCCTAACTGATGGGACGAAACTTGACTGATATTAAAATTCACAGTACTCAATCGAAATTCCTATCAACGTCTAATGTAGTATTTTAGATATCGTCTCCATAGGGATTGTAAGCTAAGAAGCATGATTGAGACTAAGATTTAGACTGAGTTGCTAAAAGAATCTATATACAAAATGAATCATAGAATCATAGAGTTGATGTGAAGTAAAAGTAACTCATGACATTCATTCGATGAAAACTCAAGTCAGCACTCTATTCTGCAATTGATCTTAACAATGAATAAACTGATTTGCTAGATCTATTGTCAATTAACTTCTCATGCAAGTTTCATCTTAAATCACAGATTTACCTTCTAGATCATCATCAGTGATCTGTTAAAGATCTCTCGATTCAATTTAACAGATCTCAATTATATAGTTGCATATATCTCTATACTACAACCTATACAATTGATAAGCACAATTTGTAGAAAAATAGATCTGTAGTCTATCTCTAGTACTACGATCCTCTGTTCTCAGATCTGAAACCTAATCGCCATCTCTGGTCTAAATCAAATCTCAGATTAACAATATTACGTAACTCTCGTTCTTGTAATTCAATTAGCTCATGAAATCCAGTAGATCTGGCTATAATTGAACAAGAAACTTTGCAATTGAAATGATAATCAACATCAAGATTCAACAAATCAACAGAGCTTTTAGCTAGCACATCTACTTCAGCATATTCAATCAAGTACAGAAAATCATCATCGACATGCTCAAGATCTAAATCTTACCGAGGAAGATTGAAGCTAGACTCTGTCACAGTTGTTGCTTCACAATCTTCAAGCTAAATCTCAATGATCAACAGAAACATAGCACAAAACTTCTTCAAGAAACTTCTCTGAAGATGTTGAAATAAGCGTATAGAAGAATCTAGAATTTCTCTTAAAGTATAACAGAATATCAATAGTGAAAATCAAACGTCTAAAACTGTTTTTCTCTAAAAAACTTCACACACTAATTACTCCATCTGAGCTCCTATTTATAGAGTTTGGCTCAGTGGCAATTTCGAAATAAAATCAACAAAGAAACACAAATTGGCGAAGTAACATTTTTCTCCATTTATGTCGCCTATTCCTTCGCCTGAATCAAACGACTTCTTCACATCTCGCTTGTCTTGATCGCCAAGCTGTCAATCTTTCTAGGCAAAATATCCTCAATGTTGCCACAGTACATCGCCTGATGCTCAGGCGGGTTGATAATCTTCGCCAAAACACTCTTCCAGTTAAGATCTTCTAGGCGATGTCTCATCAAATGTCGCCTGTTATAATCCTTAGATTTGGCAACATTTCTTATTTATCGCCTCAGCCATCGCCTCAAGATAGGCGAAGTTCAATCTTCATCGCCTTAATTTCTACCGAGATGGCGATATATAAAGGCGAGGATTTTCTGATTCGCCTTTCTTGCTTTACTCTTTGAGGCGAAATCTTCTTTATATCGCCTGCTGCATCGCCCTTCACTCCAAATCATGGCGAAGTCTTCAGGCGAATTCTTTTCTTAGCAACATCATTTCGCCAGTTTGTTGACTTTAGATGAAATTCTGATTTGGTCCTTCTTTCTTCTGAATTTGTGTGTTTTAGCCTCTTTTCCTCAACTTTTCATCCAAGTCCCTGTCTCAACATTAATAGCCTAGAATTAGTATAAATGTATTCGATATCTCATCATTTAAACTGAATTTCATTATATTCAAGCTCATAAAGTATGCTAAAACATAGGTAAATTCTAGACTTATCACTAACCATATTTGAGCCTTGTTAACTCTCAAGTGTTACAATGTCACTATGCTACTGAGAAGACAACTATGTAGCAAATCAAAGAAAGAAACATAGAACATAACAAACAATTGCAGATTTAAACACCAAAACACAACAGACAGCAGGATTTGAGTTAGCTATAACAACTTTCTAGGTGCTCCAACAAACTAACTAGGTTCTATCTTTATGCGTTTATCAGCTATGTCACTTCTTTCGAATGGCTTCAGAGTAGTTTCTGCATTTATGTCGCCTGTTCCTTCGCCTGAATCAAACGACTTCTTCACATCTCGCTTGTCTTGATCGCCAAGCTGTCAATCTTTCTAGGCGAAATATCCTCAATGTTGCCACAGTACATCGCCTTATGCTCAGACGGGTTGATAATCTTGGCCAAAACACTCTTTTAGTTAAGATCTTCTAGGCGATATCTCATCAAATGTCCCTTGTTATAATCCTTAGATTTGGCAACATTTCTTCTTTATCGCCATCGCCTAAAGATAGGCGAAGTTCAATCTTCATCGCCTTAATTTCTACCGAGATGACGATATATAAAGGCGAGGATTTTCTGATTCGCCTTTCATGCTTTACTCTTTGAGGCGAAATCTTCTTTATATCGCCTGCTGCATCGCCCTTCACTCCAAATCATGGCGAAGTCTTCAGGCGAATTCTTTTCTTAGAAACATCATTTTGCCAGTTTGTTGACTTTGGATGAAATTCTGATTTGGTCCTTCTTTCTTCTGAATTTGCATGTTTTAGCCTCTTTTCCACAACTTTTCATCCAAGTCCTTGTCTCAACATTAATAGCCTAGAATTAGTAGAAATGTATTCGATATCTCATCATTTAAACTGAATTTCATTATATTCAAGCTTATAAAGTATGCTAAAACATAGGTAAATTCTAAACTTATCAATTACCCCCAACTTAGCCTTTTACTTGTCCTCAAGCAAACAGACTAAAAAATCTATTGAGACAGCAATCAGTGCAAACTTATATCATAATTCAAAGCAATCCATCTAATATGTTTTGAAAAATATCAAAACAGTGACCAGCTCTTCTTTCAAATTTTCCAATCAACTAATTCAAAACTGGTCATTTTCTTATGTGCCAAAGTATCTGAGAAGATCCAAGTATTTGAGTTTTGAAACTACTTCCTCACTGTAGTCTCTCATAAGTGTTTGATATCTCAGAATCCTAGAGGTTACCCTCTCAATACACTAGTCACTTTAAGAATCAGAGTTACGTACCAAGGCAAATGTGATTCTAGTGTTTCACAAGCACATATGAAGAAAATTTTAAGAACCTCACGAACATTGAACTTCACTGATACACTGTACAACACTTAGAGGTTCCTAGGTTCAGTACTGCCTTTTTGTCTACTTTAGAATCTCTGATTTGTATATATAGGGAAAATGGGGTCAAGTTAGCTTATGAAAGAAAGGAATTTCTTCAAGGAATCAAAATTTGGACATACCACTAAATTCCTCTCAATCCCTCAATTCTTCACTCTTTAATGTTTCCCCACTCCATGATACCTTATTCACATACTACTTTATTTATAAATACTGTTCATTTTCACTTGATTGTATCTGTTCTTTTCTTTTCTTTTCATTCATTCATTTTTTTTCAAGCTGAGAATTTTTCTTTTAGCCGCTTCAGAAACACTTTTTTTTTAAAGATAATCCTCACTTCCCATCTTTTCAATCCCAAATTTAATGGTAAGTCCAATGGGTAGGATTGAGATTATATCTCTTTCTTTATGGTTTGGACTGGATTAGGGACCAAAGAAAAGGTTTTAATGAGAATGGAAACAAAATGGTTTACCTCACAAGATATCAAGGTCTGGTTATATCAAGTAGGCAAAGGCTATTTAGTAGTTTCACTCACTCTCTCAAATCAGATCATTTTCCTTGGTAGATTAAAGACAGAACTTTACCCGACCAATGCCCTGTACACTTGAGGAATGTATGAGAAATTCAAAGCAAACCTATGAAGGTTCTGATTTCTATAGAATAAAATTTTCAGATAAATGTGTTTAATAAGGAAGAGAATAAAAATAACCCCTCTCATGAAGAAAAAGGCACAACATTAAGCTTAAAACCTCACATTCCACCCAAGGTTTTCTCCACTCATTCCTTATCAAAACTCATCAACTTATTCATAATTCAAAACTAACCAGAATCTTCATCAGTGTTCAAAGAAATTTGTCAAAAATTGCTCATCAAAACTGCTTGTTTTGAACACTTGTTTTACTGTTTGAAAACTCATTTTATGAAAAACTAAATCACTTTGAACTATGAGCAATGTAAGCTCAATCATGCACTCAGACCTAATATCCTAAGAAAATACTAAAACAAAATCTACAAATAAAATCAACTTATAAAACTAAACACAAAGAACAGCAACGTGATTGCTACCCCACCCCCAACTTAAAAGAAAGCAGTGTCCTCAATGCTTAGGAGAACAGAAATGAATAGAAGGAGAAAAAGGAATGCATAAAACAATGAACCAGAGAGTAAGGCAAAATACCTGAATGTCACCATTATCAGAGGATAAGTCGCCCCAATTAAGGTCAAGAAGAAAATTGGTTAAGCGAAATAAGAATAGGTGAGAAAAAAAATGATCGCTAACCTTAGGCGAAATACCCAGGCGAAATATAAAAACTGCCATATTAGAGTGACAAAGAGGAATATTGTCATGGCGAAATACAGATCCTGCAGGCGAAATATTAGACAAGATAGAAATGTCGCCAAAAAGAGAAATCAAGAATTAGGCGAAATAAAAGATATATCGCCCCAATCATTCGTCTGTATCATATTAAAGAACTTACCAACCAGGAGAGAAATAGAGATCTCGCCTTAGTCAAGGCAAAAAATTTCTGGCGATTTGAGTTCTACCTCGCCCCTATACACTGTTGCATTAAAATCCTTGCAAAATGATCTGTAAACTTCAAAAGTTAAAGTGAGAATTGATTACACAACCAATGTTTCCTCCTGTAGACACAACTCACTTTGTTAGGAAAAAAGAATCCCCAACTTAAAATCTGAAAACTCTCTGTAATAGTTAAAATCAACAATCACATTACTCTTTTCAACTAAAAAAAATAGAGACACAAAAGTCATTCACATTACTCTTTACTGAAAATGAAAAAGAAATGAAAACAAAAGACTCAAGTAATCACATTACTCTTGTATTGACAAAGACATACAAAACTGATAATAACAATAAAGGTTCTAAAAAAAATACAAACTTAACAATCTAAAAGTCCTCTAATCTAGTATCATAACAACCCTTCTTAGACTTAATGATCAACTTCTTTATTCGTGGTCTAGAAGGTGCTGGAGATGAACTTGGAGGTGTACTAGTACCAGGAGATGGTACCCTCAAATTTAAGTGCTCCAAAACAGAAACTCGAACTTCAGCTTCAGTATCAGCAGTAGCTCTAGTGGCCATTGCTCTAGTCACTCTCTTAGAAGAGCTTTCCAGATTTTTCTTCTCCTTCTTCTTGTGTTGCATAGGAGCAGACTGATTCTTTTCAACAGCTAGCATGAGATCTTCATCTTCACTGACTTCCTCAGATTCCAAAGCAAGAATCTTCCTTTTTCTTCCCACTGTAGGAGGATTTACTGGAATATAGGATCTGCTAATGAACTCCCTAACCTGTAGGAAAAAATCAATTCTATGTTTATTTGGAATCACCAGAGCAGAATCCTTGTCCCATGGGGATTTGTTAGACTTCCAATTCCAAACAAAAACAAAACTAATTTCTATTGTAGAATTCTGAAGATCTAATGGTACTGCAGTTGATAGAGCTTCCAAGACAGGGCAGTCCTCTTCATCACTGTCATCTCCCACAAAAATAGGAGCCAGAAAATGCGACCATTTCCTACTATTTCTCTCAGCAATCTCTTGGGCATATTCTTCATCTGTGATTAGATTGTCTTCACTACCCAAAGAACCACAAGCAGAACTATCATCGGATTCGGCTTCAGAACTATTTCCATTATCTTCAATGACCTGGTTGATGGACTCAGTATGACAGAAAGGTACTATAGCCATAGAGTCATCAGATTGTTCCATAGATTGGCTCTGATTTAAAATTCCCATTCTTGACATATTCACCAATCTTTGAACCTCAGGATGCAAAATGTAGAGTCTTGGAATGTATTCATCAGTGAGTTGTGGTAGACTCTTAGTTGTACAACTCAAAAGCTTGAAATTATCAGGAACCTGACAAGTTGAAACGCATAGAACTTGAGTTGTCTGATCTTCATTCATCTCTAACAGATTTTCCTCACTCTGGTGATCATCACCTTGTAATTTAGAACTTGATCCCTCACCATCTTCATGACTTGATACTGATAAACCTGCAACTTCAGCATAATAAGCCAATAATTTACCTTGCTCTTCGATTGTTGCAGTATCAATCTCTTCACAATCTGAAGAATCAACATTCCCATCATGACCAATTGTAGACTCCAATATAATGGATTTCCCTCTGTTTGCATGTCTTTCATCAGCTTCAACAATTTGATGCACTACCACTTATGATGCTAAATCCAGTTGTTCAATTAAACTTTGTTGAACAACAACTTCTTCAAATGTCTGTGCAGAGGCATCTCAGGCTAACTGTTCAATAGATCTTCTTGCTCAGACTATAGATTCTCTTGATTGTCCATAGGTTCCTCCACTCTTGGTGGTTCCCTAATCGAATTATTAGCCAAGAATCTAGCAAAACCAGCTGGAGAGATGTTTTCTTTAGCCCTGTGCATCTCCCACATTTTGAGAGAATCTTGTGGAGTAGAAATGGATTTGAAGAATTCAGCAAGTTTTTCTTCAATCTTCTTGTTAATCATGTCAGATACTGAAACATCGAACTGTTCTCTTGATGAGGGCTCAACTACCCTTTCTTTTTCCTCTCTAGTGCTATGAGTATGAGCTGAAAATGGTTTCTGAATTGGTGCTTCCACTGTAGTAGGAGATGAGAAACTATTTTTCTGAATACTTGACTTCTTGGTCTCCCTCAAAGCCTTCAATTCCCTCACTTTCTCCGCTGCTTCAGTACAAGTAGTCTCTTTTCCACCTCTACTATCCCAAAGTCTGAATTCTAATCCACCAGTGTGGGGCTTAGAATCAACCAGCCACACATCCTTTCTCCTGCTCTGGACTCCATATCTCTCTAAGAGACCTGTGATGAGAGATGGGAAGTACAAAGTCCTCTGCCTGGACTTCTCCTTCCTCAGACTATAAATTCTCCTTTTCAATTCTGAGAAGATCAGCTAACCAAGATGAATGAACTTGCCCTTGTTGAAATCTCTCAGGAATTTCTTTTCATCTGCAGTGAATCGACTGCCTTTGTTCCTGGGCATCACATTGTCCCTCAACCAAGTTAAACAGATAGAAGTGTGAATATCCAATTCACTTGCCAGAACATCTTGATTAGAACCTGGGCTTCCATTCCTCTGTCACCTTGATGGTTGGCCTCCATTAGTTCATAATAGTTACAAATAGACTCAGTTGATATATCCAACTATTGGCCTCTGATTTCAAACGGAGTGTCCAACTCCTCAGGAGCTTTATCATAAAACTCCTCCACCAGAGTGGCATTCACCTTCTTGGGCTGTGCCACTAGCTTCCTCATAAACCAACTCCAAAGATAATTTCCAAATCTTTTATCTTCAAATTCTTCTAACAGAATTCCCTTCTCTTGACAAAACTGCAAGTTGTCCTTTTGAGAAGGGCTCTTGATCTTGGACTTATCTTTGGAAACCTTAGGTGAACTGGATGTCACCTTCTTTCCTTTAGTAATGGCTCCAAACTCTACTGCAGCTTGCTTTTTAGCCGAAACTAACTTATCAACTGAACCACTCCCCTTAACAGCAGTTGAAGTAGAAGGGGTCTTGGGAGTAGTTTCAACACTCTTCTTTTTACTGGAGCCAATCTGTACTCCCTTTTGCTTGTGAGACTGAGGTGAAGATGGAAGAATCACTCTGACTTGATAGTTCTTCTCATCATAGATCTTCGGCTTAGCCGAAGTCTTTGCTTTCTTGCCCTTCTTAGACAGGCTAGGAGTGCTGTCACTCTTTCTTTTAGCCATTATCTGCAATTTGAAACAACATTTCAATAGTTATAACCAGATATCAGATTGACATAATTAAAACTCAATAAAACAACAGCATTATCAACATTAAACAATCTAACAGTATGTTGCAACATGAGTTCAGCATTTACAAAACACATTGAGTAATCAAAGCTTTAACCATGTTTTACAACTTAAAAACTAACAACTGCTGTCAACAATGCAATCAATTATATTCACAGAAATGAAACACCCAACTAAAATCGTTCATGTTCATTGTAAAACCCATAGAGTTTCGACATTGTTACCATTAAACAATTGCTCTATTAATACCCTAACAATCTCGGCTAACATATCAACATAGATAAACCTAAAACAGCTAACAGCTTGCAACAAACTGAGAGAGAAGAAAAGGAACATACCTTGTTTGTTTACTGTGATGAAAGTTGATCGAAAAGCATTAACGAACTGAGAGATTCGCGATTTAGGGTTTTCGAAAAAAATTGAAAGTTCAAAGCGCAAAGTAATGGTAACGATAAAATCGAATTAGGTTTAATAAGATATCAGAAAATAGGTGCAATGATGAAATGACTAGGGAGAAGGCGTAAAGTTATTGCCTCGCCCCATGTCATACAATGGTAATAATTGCGTGAACCTATGTAAGTGGCGAAATGTTTTATGTCGCCTCCAGTATAGGTGTGAGAAATTTCAGAACTGAGCGAGAAAGAATGAACTCGCCTTAAGTGACCTCACTGGCGATATAAAGTGGCGACATAGCTATTATTTCGCCTTCAAAAAGAGTTTTAGGCGAATGAATGAGGCGAAAAGAGGCTACCTCGCCAAAAATATTTTCAAAAACATGCGAGTTTCCAGGCGAATGAATGAGGCGAAAAGAGGCTACCTCGCCAAAAATATTTTCAAAAACAGGCGAGTTTCCAGGCGAAGAAATCACACTTCGCCAAATTAAACTTGTTTCCAGGCAAAGAATTTTGGCACAATTAAAATTTAGCGCCAGAAAACATACCTGTTTGGCGAGATAAAATGACAATGTGTTGAATTCTCGCCTCACTCTTCTTGTCACTGGGCGATGTAACAAGACGATATTCTTCCTTCTTCGCATTTGCAAAAGAAAGATAGGCATAGTTTTTGGCATGACTCTTCTTTCTCGTCTTCACCCAGGCGACCATACATGGCGACATCCCATATTTCGCCATCTTCAAAATATCCATATAGGCAAAATGAAGTTGTTCCTCGCCAATCGATAAACAGCTTTGGCGAGTCTTTTGGCAATAAGAATGACATCTCGCCTTCTTCTTTAAACTTCAAGTTCATCTGAAAACAACAATTCTTCTGCAAAACATGAACTTGGTTAGTTAAAAACTTACACAATTAATGTATCATAGCATAATTCTCAAAAAGAATAATTGTGTAAGGAGTATGCTTTGTTTAAGGTCGTTAGCATCGACTTAGGCAAGTTTGTTATTGATTTTCCATTATTTCTATAGGATCTGAGATATAAAGGATATCTCTTATCCTGTAGATGTCTCCCCCCAAATAATGCTTGAGTCTCTGTCCATTCACAACAAAAGAGTCAGTAGACTTGTTATCAAACAATTCAATAGCTCCATATGGGGAAACACTCTTTATTCTAAATGCTCCAGACCATCTAGACTTTAGTTTTCCTGAAAATAAGCTAAGCTTGGTATTGTAGAGCAATACATATTGTCCAGGTTTGAACTCTCGCTTGACAATCTTCTTATCATGGTAATTTTTTACCTTCTGCTTGTACATCTCATGATTTTCATAAACTTCGGGGCGCCATTCATCCATCTCATCTAGTTGTAAAAGCCTCTGCTTTCCTGCTTTTTCATAGTCCATATTCAAAAGTTTTACAACCCAATACGACTTGTGTTCTAACTCTACTTGCAAATGACATGACTTGCCATACACCATTCTAAATGGTGACATTCCAATAAGAGTTTTAAAAGCTGTTCTGTAAGCCCACAGAGCATCATCTAGCTTAAAGCTCCAGTCTTTTCTGGACTCATTCACAGTCTTTTGCAAGATTCTCTTTAACTCTCTGTTTGAAACTTCCACTTGACCATTTGCTTGTGGATGATAAGCTGTGGTAACTTTATGGATTACTCCATACTTCTTCAGAACCTTCTCCAACAGCTTATTGCAGAAGTGAGACCCTCCATCACTAATTAGTACCCTGGGTATGCCAAATCTAGTGAAGATATTCTTCTGAAGAAATTTCTCCACTACCTTTCCATCATTTGTAACACAGGCAACAACCTCTACCCACTTTGATACATAATCCACTGCGACAAGTATATACTCGTACTTGTTTGATGGAGGAAATGGTCCCATGAAATCAATACCCCAGACATCAAATAGTTCCACCTCCAGGATATAATTTTGGGTCATTTCTCGCCTCTTGGAAATACTACCCATTCTCTGGCATCTATCACAGCTAGCCACAAAAGCATGTGCATCTTTGAATATTGATGGCCAATAGAAACCACATTCCAGAATTCTGGCTGCTGTTCTTGTTCCAACAAAATGACCAGCATATTCTGAAGAATGACAGTGCTTGATGATGTCCAATGTTTCTTCATATGGGATGCAACGTCTTAACACTTGATCAACACATCTCCTAAACAGGTAGGGTTCATCCTATATGTACCTCTTAACCTCATTAAGGAACCTTTTCTTCTGATGACTGTTTAAATCTTCAGGTAACACTTTACATGACAAATAGTTTGCATAATCAGCATACCATAGATAAAATGTTACCTCACAAAGGAAAAGTTGCTCATTTAGAAATTGGTCATTGATGTCAACTTGAGCTTCCATATCCTTAATGTGCAGTCTTGAGAGGTGATCAGCTACTACATTTTCAGTGCCCTTTTTGTCTTTGATCTATATGTCAAACTCCTATAGCAAGAGCACCCATCTTATTAACCTGGGCTTTGATTCTTTCTTAGCAAATAGATATCTCAATGCTGCATGATTAGTATGAATGATAATTTTAGACTCTAAAATGTATGATCTAAACTTATCCAATGCAAAGACTATAGCTAGCAATTCTTTTTCAGTGGTGGTGTAATTTCTCTGAGCTTCCACCAACGATTTACTAGCATAATAAATGACTCTGAATAGCCTCTCCCTTCTCTGTCCCAGCACTGCACCTACTGCAAAGTCAGATGCATCACACATGATTTCAAATTCAGAATTCCAATCTGGTGGAATTATTACTGGTGCTGAAACAAGCTTTTATTTAAGCTGCACAAAAGCTTTCAAACATTCATCAGTAAAATAAAATTTCTTTTCCTTCTCTAACAAAACACACAGGGGTCTAGTTATCTTTGAAAAATCTTTAATAAAACGCCTGTAGAACCCAGCATGTCCTAAGAAACTTCTGATGCCTTTTACATTGGCAGGAGGAGGTAAATTGCTTACCACATCAATTTTTGCTCTGTCTACTTCTAATCCCTTAGCAGACACCTTATGGCCTAAAACAATACCCTCTCTTACCATAAAATGGCATTTTTCCTAGTTGAGGACTAGGTTAGTTTCCTCACATCTTTTAAGCACTTTTTCAAGATTATTCAAGCAATCGTTAAAACTGTCTCCTATAATGGAAAAATCATCCATGAAGACTTCTAAAAACTTACCTATGAAATCAGTAAAGATAGCTAACATACACATCTGAAACGTTCCTGGTACATTACATAGTCCAAATGGCATCCTATTATAAGCAAAGGTTCCAAAAGGACAAGTAAAAGTTGTTTTATGCTGATCACCAGGAGCAATGGGAATTTGGTTATATCCAGAATAACCATCCAGAAAGCAAAAATAAGGGTGTCCTGTCAGTCTATCTAACATCTCATCTATGAAGGGAAGGGGGAGATGATCCTTTCTAGTGGCATCATTTAAAACTCTATAATCTATATACATACGCCAACCTGTAACAGTTCTAGTAGGGATCAGATCATTCTTTTTATTCTTTATCACAGTAATCCCTCCCTTCTTTGGCAGACACTGCACTGAACTAACCCATTCACTATCTGAAATTGGAAAAATAATACCTGCATCAAGGAGTTTCAGTACTTCCTTCTTCACAACCTCCTTCATAGTTGGATTCAATCTTCTCTGAGGTTGGATCTAGGGTGTATGTTTGTCCTCCAAGATGATCTTGCGTATATAGAAAGTGGGGTTGATTCCTTTAATATCTGCTATTGTCCATGCAATGGCTTTCTTGTATTTCCTCACCACTTGGAGGAGGCTTTCCTCTTGTTCATCTGTTAAGTCATTGGAAACCACAATAGGTAAGCTAGAATCATTAGAGTTAAGAAATGCATACCTGAGATGACTTGGAAGTGCCTTTAGTTCCAACTGTGGTGGTTTTTCAGTTGAGGGAAGCATTGGCTCGGAAGATGGTTGTATATCACTAATGTTGAGGAAAAAATGAGAAGTCATGCATTCTAGCTCACCATTGTAAGCACTCTCCTCTGGAATGTCCATATCCACATCATTGATCAATACATTGTTCAGTGGATCAGAACTTCTTAATGCGAGAATTTTATCCATCAACTCTGTATCAGCTGTCAATTGTATACTCTTGACTTCATCAAAATCGTATGGAAATTTTAATGACTCCAAAAGACTAAATTTTGCTTCCTCTCCATTAACTCTGAGTGTGAGTTCACCATTTGCCACGTCTATCAATGCTCTTCCAGTTCTCAAAAATGGTCGACCAAGTAGCAAAGGTACGTCTTCATCTATCTCCATGTCAAGCACTACAAAATCCACTGTAAACATGAATTTGTTTACTGTGACTATCACATCTTCCACAACTCC
This sequence comes from Cardiospermum halicacabum, assembly GCA_031304145.1. Taxonomy (NCBI): domain Eukaryota; kingdom Viridiplantae; phylum Streptophyta; class Magnoliopsida; order Sapindales; family Sapindaceae; genus Cardiospermum; species Cardiospermum halicacabum. The sequence goes on from CM062393.1 coordinate 15,144,276, forward strand.
CTTTGCATGAGTGAAAGACCTATCAGCAAGTTGCAACAAGACATTATCAGGTCTGAAATACCCTATTCCCAACCTTTTATAGATGGCCAAAGGCATCAAGTTTATGCTAGCTCCCAAGTCACAGAGAGCTCTCCCTTTGAATCTTTCGCCTATGGTCAACGGTATGGTGAACTTGCCAGGATCTTTCTCTTTCCTAGGAATCTGGTACTTGAAAAGTTGGCTCACACTCTCATTCACATTAATGCATCCCACATCAGCTAAATTCCTTCTATTTGACAACAGCTCTTTCATGAATTTAGCATAAACAGGCATCTGTTTCAATGCTTCAATGAATGGGATGTTGACATGGATTTGCTTCATCATGTCCAAAAACTTCTCAAGCTGCTTATCCAGCTTCTTTCTATTATCTCTTTGAGGAAAAGGTAAGGCAATCTTCACAGCCTCCTGTTCTTTAGCAAAAGGTTTGCTAATTTCTTTATTTTCCTTATTCTGTGCAGGAGGTTCATAGCTTTTCTTTTCCTTAGAGTTCTCCAGCTGTTTCCCACTTCTCAATGTAATAGCTTGCACTTGTGCTTCCTCCTTGGATTTATCTTTAACCTTTGAGCTGGGCACAGTGTAACTTGGAAGTGCTCCTTGGGGTCTTTGATTCAAAACTTGCATAAGCTGCCCTATCTGAGTTTCCAAGTTCTTAATTGAAGTGGTATGGTTGGTAAGAACAGCATCAGTCTTCTCCATCTATTTAATCAGAAGATCCTCCATACTAGGCTTCTTCTATCCCATCTGATACTGAGTCTGTCCTTGTTGTTGGTAACCAGGCTGAGGATTTCTTTGGTAATAACCCTGATTTTGATAAGGTTGGTTCCTCTGTTGATAGTATGGCCTCTGCTGGTTCCCATAATTATTATTCACATAATTTACTTGTTCTGACTCCTCTGGCTCATCTTCATCATCAGCAAGTGCTGCTTCCTGAGCATATTCTGCCAGAGTAGTCTTCTGTTTTTCAACAGAATTAACTGAAGTCTTCTTTGGATGGCCCTTATTAACTGCCATATTGTCCATCTTCTTATTCAACAATGCTATCTGAGCAGATAATGCATTGAAAGACTCCAACTCATAAACTCCATACTGCTTCTTGTTTGCAGCATTTTCCCTTTCATTCCATCCAAAATCATTGTTTGCCAGCAATTCGATGAAATCATGAGCGTTATTTGGCTCTTTATCCATTATTGATTCTCCAGCTGAGGAATCAATGTGCATTTTGATCTGAGGAGGCATGGCACTATAAAATGTCATCACAATGCTCCAAGATGCTATGCCATGGTGTGGACATCTCCTAATCAGCTCTTTATACCTCTCCCAGCTTTCATATAATGACTCTTCATCCACATACTGGAAAGAAGAAATCATATTTCTCAGTTTCACCATCTTCATGGGAGGTAAGTAGCGGGCTAAAAACTTCCTAACTAGATCTTCCCAGCTATTGATACATCCTGGTGGCAATGAGTATAACCATGAGAGAGCTTTGTTACTCAGTGAAAAGGGAAATAAACGAAGTTTTACTGCATCCTCTGAGACTCCATTGTATCGAAATGTACTGCACAGATGCAGAAATGTGTTCAGATGCTGATTAGGATCCTCAGTGGCTCCTCCTCCAAACTTATTCTGTTGAACCATTTGGATGAGTCCAGATCTCAACTCAAAGTTTTCAGTTGTTATTGCTGGTGAGTTGATGGCCTGCGGCATGCCATCAACAGGTGGGATGGAATATTGACGAAGTGTCATCCTCTCAAGATCCACTCGTCCTTCATTATCATTATTATTTCTGTTGTAGCGATCTCCAGACATTGTATTTCTTGACTTAGTTCTCGCTGCTGATCTTGTTCGTGATCTGGATTGTCTAACAATTCTTTCTGGTACAGGATCAAACTGCAAGTCTTGAGTACCTTTAGATCTTGTCTGCATACACTACACACTTGAACAAACAAATTTAAAACTGAAAAAGAATTTAATAAATCATGTTAGCGCAGTTCAAATAAATCTTAATCTTCAAAGAAACAATCCCCGGTAACGGCGCCAAGAAATTGATGGGACGAAACTCGATTGATATTAAAATTCACAAAACTCAATCGAAATTCCTATCAACGTCTAATGTAGTCTTTTAGATATCGTCTCCATAGGGATTGTAAGCTAAGAAGCATGATTGAGACTAAGATTTAGACTGAATTGCTAAAAGAATCTATATACAAAATGAATCATAGAATCATAGAGTTGATGTGAAGTAAAAGTAACTCATGACATTCATTCGATGAAAACTCAAGTCAGCACTCTATTCTGCAATTGATCTTAACAATGAATAAACTGATTTGCTAGATCTGTTGTCAATTAACTTCTCATGCAAGTTTCATCTTAAATCACAGATTTACCTTCTAGATCATCATCAGTGATCTGTTAAAGATCTCTCGATTCAATTTAACAGATCTCAATTATATAGTTGCATATATCTCTATACTACAACCTATACAATTGATAAGCACAATTTGTAGAAAAATAGATCTGTAGTCTATCTCTAGTACTACGATCCTCTGTTCTCAGATCTGAAACCTAATCGCCATCTCTGGTCTAAATCAAATCTCAGATTAACAATATTACGTAACTCTCGTTCTTGTAATTCAATTAGCTCATGAAATCCAGTAGATCTGGCTATAATTGAACAAGAAACTTTGCAATTGAAATGATAATCAACATCAAGATTCAACAAATCAACAGAGCTTTTAGCTAGCATATCTACTTCAGCATATTCAATCAAGTACAGAAAATCATCATCGACATGCTCAAGATCTAAATCTTACCGAGGAAGATTGAAGCTAGACTCTGTCACAGTTGTTACTTCACAATCTTCAAGCTAAATCTCAATGATCAACAGAAACATAGCACAAAACTTCTTCAAGAAACTTCTCTGAAGATGTTGAAATAAGCGTATAGAAGAATCTAGAATTTCTCTTAAAGTATAACAGAATATCAAGAGTGAAAATCAAACGTCTAAAACTGTTTTTCTCTAAAAAAATTTCACACACTAATTACTCCATCTGAGCTCCTATTTATAGAGTTTGGCTCAATGGCAATTTCGAAATAAAATCAACAAAGAAACACAAATTGGCGAAGTAACATTTTTCTCGCCTGTTCCTTCGCCTGAATCAAACGACTTCTTCACATCTCGCTTGTCTTGATCGCCAAGCTGTCAATCTTTCTAGGCAAAATATCCTCAATGTTGCCACAGTACATCTTCTGATGCTTAGGCGGGTTGATAATCTTCGCCAAAACACTCTTCCAGTTAAGATCTTCTAGGCGATGTCTCATTAAATGTCACCTGTTATAATCCTTAGATTTGGCAACATTTCTTATTTATCACCTCAGCCATCGCCTCAAGATAGGCGAAGTTCAATCTTCATCGCCTTAATTTCTACCGAGATGGCGATATATAAAGGCGAGGATTTTCTGATTCGCCTTTCTTGCTTTACTCTTTGAGGCGAAATCTTCTTTATATCGCCTGCTGCATCGCCCTTCACTCCAAATCATGGCGAAGTCTTCAGGCGAATTCTTTTCTTAGCAACATCATTTCGCCAGTTTGTTGACTTTAGATGAAATTCTGATTTGGTCCTTCTTTCTTCTGAATTTGTGTGTTTTAGCCTCTTTTCCTCAACTTTTCATCCAAGTCCCTGTCTCAACATTAATAGCCTAGAATTAGTATAAATGTATTCGATATCTCATCATTTAAACTGAATTTCATTATATTCAAGCTCATAAAGTATGCTAAAACATAGGTAAATTCTAGACTTATCACTAACCATATTTGAGCCTTGTTAACTCTCAAGTGTTACAATGTCACTATGCTACTGAGAAGACAACTATGTAGCAAATCAAAGAAAGAAACATAGAACATAACAAACAATTGCAGATTTAAACACCAAAACACAACAGACAGCAGGATTTGAGTTAGCTATAACAACTTTCTAGGTGCTCCAACAAACTAACTAGGTTCTATCTTTATGCGTTTATCAGCTATGTCACTTCTTTCGAATGGCTTCAGAGTAGTTTCTGCAACTCTAACGTCATAAAATTCAATAAACTTATAATGCCTCTTATGTGGAGTTTCCCGTATCTGTTGTTCCATAAGAAGTTCTGACTCCCTGAATCTTAAACTATGTGTTTCAACATAACTCATGTGCTTAAGAAATAAAAGAACAAATCATCAATCATATCATAATAATTACAAATAAACCAATCACATATTCTCTTTCTTATGTCTATTTTCTAAGAAAATATTTAAATTTTACCCTAACGATCTTAATCAAAAACAAAATCGAACCTAGAAAACTAGGTACCATCCAAATGAAACATAAATATCATCAAAGAAACCTGAAATTAAGAAAAAAATACAAACGACGACAATACTCACTTCTTAGTGACTTCATTATTGGCTTTCCTAGTGATAGAATCGCTAGTTTGAGCGTCTTTTTCATAGTCAAAAAGCTCATCCTCGTACTCGTTGTCCCTACTCTCTCCCATATTCTTAAATAAAATAAAATAAAAATCAACCAATTTCAAATCTCTAAACAAATTAGTGTTGAAAAACACCAAAGTAAATAAATCAGCATCATAGACTACTCGCAAATATTACACTTCTCATGTTTAAACTTGAAATACAGTAAACGAAAATTAACCAAACCTGCCATAATACTACTTACAACAATATCTCATCGCTATCAATCATGATTGAAACAATTTATCAATAAGAAATTTAAATCTATTCTGATCATCTACACAAATAATAACACATAATAAAATCTTTAAAACCAAATATATAATCTAAAACTAAAAATTCTTAGTAAGAATAATAAATTTTTTTTAAAAAAATAACGACAAAACCCCACTACTATGCGTCTGTGCTGATGATGGTGCTTCTTTAAAACTTTTGGAATCTGGATCCGACTCCACATCCTCCAAACATCTCAAGGTCTCTCTGACGGCTCGAATAAGTTGGGGGAATTTGGTGCACCGACTGGAATAAGGCAGAGGAACTCTAGGCGGCTGTTGATAAATGGGGAGGAAGACGGCATAACGATGAGTAAAGGGAGAGGAGTATGTAACCAAGAACTCACTGTATTAGGAGGTAGAAAAAAATGATTTTTTTTTAGTTATTTAAATAATAAAATTGAATATCATTTAATAGAAATTTGATATAATAAATTAATAGCATTCTTTAATATCAGTTCAAAATAAAATTGTTATTGTTATTTAGTATTCTTTATTAACATTTTAAAAATAACCGCTATTAAATATTTATATGAATTACTTGCATAGCGGTTATAGATATAACTATTACTAAAGGATATATATTTTCAATAGTAGTTTTAGTGGAACTGCTATTAAATTTACTTGCCAAAAGATAAAAAAATTTCCGCTTATTAGTTTTGATTATATTTTATAGCACTTAACTAAAAATCCGCCATTAAAAAAACATTTTTATTAATAGCGGTTCAAAAGAAACTGCTATTAATTTAATATTTGGGGTCTACAATACCGGTTATTTATAACCCCTATTATACTTTGCGCTTCCTTTTTAATTTTTTGGCGTAGTAACAAGCCAGACTACACACTAGCATTTATTTTGAGACATTAACAGGAACAAAGCCTGTGTCTCACAGCCAAGACTCAAAGACACCACAAAGAATTCTAAAAATTAAAATATAACCGGAAAAAGCAAGAAAGTAAAGGAGATAGAGTTTAGAAACGCTCAAACGTCCAAAGCTTCTCGTAATAGGCCCTTTTTTGACCTGTTTTCCTCCTCAACCCCGATTTCTCTTAGGGTTGCCTTTAACCGCGAATTTTTCCAGCTTGTCCTCCAGTGGATTCAAGTCCATCCTTCGGTAGTCCTCTGGCTGTTCTTTAATCCCCTATTTTCAATCTTGTATGCCCTTCTCCAAGAAGAAACCTATAATAAACACAAAGTTAGCACCACTATAATGAAACTTAACAAAAGATGAAAAGAAACGAAGGCTTCAACAGATCATCTTCCAAATATGTTCGATAGTTCTTCAATAGATATGGGTTTTCGTTGCCATTGAAAGAGGTTATGCCGACCACCAGTAAAAGACAACAAAGCGCAAGTCAGTAATGAAGAATCAAACAAAAAAGCTTTAAAACAAAAGTTAGGGTTTCGAATACGAGCGATTAAGCTCGGATACCACTTGTTGTAATCTATGCAACAATCAGCCGCTCAAAGTCAAGAATCTGAAAACCAAAATCAATCAAAACACAACGATATACATGGTTCCACCCCGGCGGCGACAAACGCCACCTAAAAGAGTGTACTCCACGGGGTTGGGCTCAGAGGCCCGGATGCACTATGGTTGTGGTGTTACAAAGAAAGAGCATAGCTCAAAATCCTCTCAGAATCACACACAGAGGAACCCTAGAATCGCTAGAGTAGAGAAGAAGAAGAAGAAATAGATGCTACAGTTCCCATCAGAAAAAAAAAAAAAAAAAAAAAAAAAAAAAAAAAAAAAGAAAAATAGGTTTTATACTTAGGGTTAGTGAATGGGCCGGCTCAAATGCAAAATGGATTGGGCTTTACTAAATGTACCCCATGCCTATCAGCCTTTAACCAAACAAATAACAACCCATTACTAAGCACACACAGCCTGATAAAAGAATGATACAAACTTAACACATTGGTATAATAAGCGTCATGTTGTTGTTCCTATCTATAATCTTCAATAATTTGAAAATTTGGGGTAGTGAAAGAATGGAAGCTGAAAATATAAGAGATCAACCGTCACAAAATTTTTGAGATACCATATTTGCTTAGTTTTTCTTGGAATATAAGAAACATAAAAATCATAGCCCATAAATTTAACTACATTATTTTGTTGTTCAGGTGTCACGTCCAATTATTGGGCCAAATTTTTTTTATTGTTTTTGGTCAATTTTTATTTTTGAGTTAATTTGAATTTTTAAAAATTCAAACTAAGAATAAATTGGAAATTCAGTGTAGAGGTAAAATGGTAATTAGAGACTATAAACATAAGCAACAATTAAAAATAGAGTAGCAACAATTTAACCAAAACCCATAACAATCAAACCAGAATATAACAATCAGTATATATATAAAATAGCAGTTCATAACATCAAAAATTTATTGAACACAGAACAAATTAAAGAAATTCAGAATATAATAGATTTTTTTAGTATAAACAAATTATTATAACCATCCTTAATTTAATAATGAAATTAGGAAAGTAGAAACAGACAGCAGACAGGTTAGTTTAATAATAAAATTAGGAAAGTAGAAACGGACAGCAGACAGTGGGCAGAGCTCCAAAAAATAAGTCAGAGATCCCAGACAGATTGATGCCGTCACATCCAAATAGAAAATAGGCAATTCAAAATATGTCATATTTATAGTTATTTGCTCCCATGATTAGTGGACTAAATTGATGGTTTTGGTATTGAATTGCTTTATTTGGTATTTTTGTGCAGTTTTAGGATTAAATTACAATTTGGAAGATTCTTGAATGCTATAGAGATATTTATCAAGTCAAAGTTCATCAAGTCAAAGCAGTTAAAGTATTTGAAGATTGATTTGTCTTATCATTTGTTTACTTTAAGCTTTAAGTTTTAAAATTTAAGTAAGATCTTATATGAAGAGATTTGATCTTTCCTGATTTTTCTAATTTTAGGTTTAAGTAAGAGTTTGCAAGACGATGTAGGGGAACTCAGTTTTATTTCTGGTTTCTGAGGTTTATTTGATTTCTTAGTTTTATGTTTGAACGTTGAATTAATAATAATGGTGCTAGCTATGATCATAGCTAGCTGCATTATTATAATCCAATAAAGTCAATTAGTTTTATTATTTGTGTTGTGAGATTTGTGCTTTAATATTTATTTCTGCAGTATTCATTGCTTCCCTACTTTTCATGATTATGAATGAATGTATTTATTTATTTGATTAGTTAATTCGATCGGTTAATTGATCAATTAGGTTAATACACTGCTAGTTAACAAGATTAAATACGTAATAATTTAATTAAGTTTACATTAGCAGCAAATAATGTGATACATCATGCCGTGTGGAGTTGTGATCCTAGGTTAATAAACATGCTTTGTTGATTTTTTTAGATATGACCATAGATCTTTCTAATTCTTAAAGCAATCTAAGGTTGAATCTATCAAGTACTTGTTATGGTTACTGATAGGTTAAGAGCTAATTAGAAGGCTCTTGTCCGGTTAGTCTAATAACTAAGGGAAGATTAGGTGGTTAGGCATGATGTCAACTGCTATAATTATAGTTACTGTACCGAAATAATTACACTTAGATTTGATGATCAACATAATAATTGACTATACAGACTTTACTAGATTGTTTCTCCTATAATTTATTTTACTATCTAACAATTTTAGACCTTAATTACATCATAGGTTATTCAAAAAATTTAAATTAATTAAACCATTCTCTATGGTTCGACCCTATTTACTACTGTCTTTAGTAATTAGCAAGATTATTCTCTTCACTTTTTACGAACTCGACACACGTCAGCATGCCGGTCTTATTGCTATTACACTACAGAAGGGTTTCCACTTCAAATAATTTGAAAAAACTAGCAAACCATGCCAGCGACAAGCCATCTGCCGACGAACGACAATTTTTCTCTTCATAATCCCGTTTTCAAGTTTTTCTCTTCATAATCCAGTTTAGTTTCTTCATTTTAAACTCCATTATGGGCCTCTTACTATATTCGGCCATCTGTTTAGGCCTCTACTCTTTTTAAGGCCCCCTGTCTAGGCCTCTTTTCATCAGGCCATCTGTCTAGGCCTTGCTTTTATGTCTTTTGGGTATTGTTTTTGACAAACTCTTTGTTATTTTCATTTTCTTTCAATAAAGTTCGGCTCTGTTCTAGGGGGTGCCTACCTAGTAGGGATTCCTGATGAACTCTGCCTATTTCACCCAAAAATTATTATAGATTATTGATTGAGCACAAAATGTGCATTATTTTTACACTATTTTATTTTATTATTTGATGACCTTATTGAAGATTTGCTATTAATTTGCCTGTTTTTTGTAATTTTGGACAGATTGGAGGCAATTATACAAATATAAAGGATTTTTTAGGATTAATGACAACAATTGGCAAAGTAGAATCAAAGTTAAAGATTTCATCTGAAGACTTATTTAAAAAGTAAATAAACTAATAGGATTTTAAAGATTTTTATGTTTTGAATTTAGAATTTTCAAATAAGGATTATGAGGAGATTTTTAATGATTTTCAGTTTTGTAATAGAGTATATATTTACTCTGAATGTTTAGCATAAGGAGGTTTTTTTTTTCAATAAAAACAATATATTTCTTCATTCTTTGTACGATCAATTTTATTGAGACGATGATATTTGTTGCGCCCATGGGGTGCTAAACTAGTCTCATTCAGTTAAGTTAATTATACGTGTTATGAGAATTGTGTTTTAATTTAAATTCTTGTTTAAATTTGTGTATTCTCTATGGGCATGGTTAAATGCACATGTTATTCTAATGAGTTAATTAAGTGCGCAATTGATTGGTTAATTAGGATTAACACATTGCACGTCAAATAGCTCGTAGTTAATTTGACCTAGGTAATGTTGAGAGTGCATAATCATAATTCAAGAACTGTCGTACTGATTCAATTGGTTATGGTCACAGATCTTTTCTAATTCTTAATGCGGTCTACTTTAGATGAGTAATTGATTCGAAGGGTCATACCCGTTCAGTCTAATAGCTAAGAAAAAGATTGGTTATTAGACACGTTGTCAATAGCTATAACTGTGACTATTAAACTGCATATATATATATACAATTAGTTTCGATGATCAACACTATGTTGAATAAGTTGACTTAGCTGGATGTTTAAATATCATTGATTGTTTTATTCTATTAATTTCATTTTTAGTTTAATTATTCCTATATCATACACTCTAGTTTTATTTAATTTGGTCTTAACATTTACAATTATTAATTTTCGTTCTCTGTGGGATCGACCATGTTTACTGCAAGTTTATTCGTATTATAGGTTAAATTTATATTGACGAATTCGACACCCGTCAATTATAATTTCTCATTCAGACAACATTTCATATGGCACCAGAATTTCATCACATAACACGTACAATACATTAAATTTCCAAATTTTTTGATTATTCACAATTTATTCAAGTTATATTCTAGCAACCTAAACATTCATCCAACACACATTCATCAGAAAATAAGGCGAAACGAAAAATTAAGTCTCTACCTATGCCCTTCAATATCCACACACAATGTGGAATTAGTCCACCCAAAACTTCAATACCCAAATTCCAGAGTCTAAATGCTCCTAATGCATTGTGGCATGTTCTAACGTCCTAATCATCACAATATACATGTAATTGACACCTTTATGTATAAGCCAACTTGATTAACACACTTTACACAAATTTCCATTTTGAAGGAATGCATGAGAAAAAAAACCTTAATACGCATCAAACTAAATTGAGATCCCAAGCCCGCTTATCCGACTCCCAGATTTCCTTTTCTATCCTTACAAGTGCCTATATGTATCTAACAATACATCGACATTCAAATACCACTAACACACTCAAACGCGACACTTCTTGGTTCCTTAGAACTCACCTGTGGATGGAATCCGTTTTTCTTTTGAACGTCTTGACTGTGGGGTTGGAATCATAAGTCAAACCACTCTTCTAGCAACACCACTCGGTGGAAACCATGAACCTTTGTCTGGAAGCGGAATTATTGGATGCTAATATGCACCTTGTAAGAACTCTTTGCTATAAACCATTTTTGAGTCAAATGTCTCAAAAAATCATGGGCTGCGATAATAGGTAACCAACGAGCCGGAAAGATTGCGTTGTTTATTGACTCGACAATACAAGTAGTCATTATGTTCCATCTCTTCTTAGAAGAAAATGCATGAGTCTATTTATCTATCCCAATTCTAACTAACTCCTTATATAGGTTCAAACATAATGTCGCAAGATCATCCAACAGTTCTAGACATTGTACCTTGGAGTATGTGAAGACCAATTTGTAGAACAACTCATTCACTAATCTTTTCCCTTTGCATTACTTTAGCATATTACTTTTAAGATAAAAGTAACATCCAACATGAGTCGTTGACGAGAATACAGAGGTAATGGAGGATGGTATACTCTTGCCTCGATCGGTAACCAAAAAAAAATAGATCTTCAGAATCACCTATTGTTTCATGAAGCCTTAAGAGAAACCAAATCCATGTATTTAAGTCCTCAATGGGAGAAAAACCAAAGGCGATAGGGTATATCATATCTGGTGCATCCTTGCTAATTGTTGTAAATATAACACCTGATAACTCTTCTTTTATGTTTGTGGCATCCATTGCAATCACAAGTCAGATATACTTTTTAAAACCATCAATACATTGTCCCAATGCAAAAAATGAGTACACAAAGTGACCACTCTCATCTATTTTCAATGCGGTGATAGTACCGAAATTGGAAATCTTTAACATGTGGAGATACGTAGGCAAATGCTGCCGAAAATCATCGTAATTACCGTAGGCCAATTTCCTAGCATACTTGAGAGCTCTCAAAGACTTGTTATACAATAAATGCATTGCCCGTCGATCTTGAACCTTGTTTTGTATACTCTTGGGTATAAATTTCACTTCAGGAACCCTAGTGCCAAAATAATACCAGATTACTTTAGAACTCACCGTTCTTCTCTTCATCCTATCGGGATCGCAAAGACAAGTACATTCCGGAATAAATTCTATAACATGCCCTATTTTTACATCTTTGTTTAGCCTTCTTACCCGAAATGTAAAACCACGACCTTTATTGAACTCCGTGCAAACCATTTCATAACGAACTTTATTTAACCTAAATGTACAGAGGGATAGTTTGTTCTCAATAGCATATCTTTCAATAGCAAGTTTTATTGACTCATTATCTTTAAAAAGGGTTCCTTTACTCAAACCCATAAGTACATTTGGTGTGCATAAAGCGTAATGTTGAGTCTCGAAAAACCGTATTTTTCCATGCATGGTAACTCCCAAATACGATGAGAATCACTTAAATTACAATTTCTCTCATTGTCACCTTCATCAACATGATCCTCACTTTCTTCGGAACTCATATCATTACCCAAATTAAATTCCTCCTCTATGCCTTCTAAAATGCCGATTTTATTCATCTCGCGTAAATCATCATAAAAAAAGTCTAGATCTATTGATTGACCATCATTTACACATTGTTGAGGAATAAGAGATTCCCTTACATCAACGTTAGTTACTTTTTCATTCCGGATTTCAACTATCGCATTATTAAAAGGAACCAAAAATTTTAGAGATAGGAGAATTAGATGAATTTCTATGCACAACCTCCGCATAAATATAAATCATTTCTTTATTTAACATGAATCTAATATCACCATCGTCTACAACCTCAACCCTACCCGGAACACCTTGGCGGTTTGGGAGAATTTTATACAACTTCACATCACATTCTTGATTTATCAACTTCTTCATCTTATTATACACCATTTCCATAAATTGGTCAAAACTCACATTCTTATCGAAAGCTTTGCAACCTGAACTTCCTCCAACATAATCACTACCACCCCATACGGCATCATAGGTAATAATTGCACTAAAAGTACCCATTAATAATTGTAAACACCCAATACCAATAATAATTTATCCACCAAAATCCACACCTAATACACAATTGTAAATCCTACAAAATTACCTTTCAACCAAACTTTTTCCACTTCCCAAGCAATATACCAAACTAACAAGTAACCCAAATAATACAAAACCCTAACTACCAAACTATAGCTCCAAACAGACAATCACCATAATTTTTAAGCAAATACATACACCCTAAAAAAACACTAACTACCAATTACTACTAAAAACAAATATAAAACCACATGTTTCAATCTATTGGATGATCAACAAACAAGCTCAAACCATCAATATAACCAAATCACCTATTCCATCATAAAACCCTAGAAACCAAACCATTTTTGAATCTAATTAAAATTGTCGAGACTAACCTTTAGCAATCAATAAATCTTTTTGAGAGTAAGCTTTTAGCATCATTAGTCTTTTAAGTTGGAGAGGAGTGTGTGTTGGATTTGAGAGGAGATTTGTTGGTTTGGCAGGAGGATCACGTTTTTTTGGAAGAGAGAGATAAGTGATGATATGGTTGAGAATAATGGGGAGAGATGTTTAAAAGTGTTGATGCTTAAATAGGCATTTAGGTCTTTTGATGAGTAAGTGAGGGGATTTTTTTTTTGTCGTTTACAAATGAAAATTAGATTTTTTTTAATTTGTTTAAATGAAAGGTAAAACACTAATTCTAACTCATTTCATGAATGTGAAAGTTTATAAAGATTAGTTTTGTAGGCTTTTTAAAATTGGTCTACTCCTGATTTTCAAAGTTAAGAATTAACATTTATGAAAATTACCCTTATCTTTTAGTTAATTTTATTTATATTATTGACAAATTTACGACGGATCATTATTAAAATGAAAAATTAGTAAAAGTTCGTCACATGAGAGATCATTATTTAATAGGCACTTTTAGACTTTTTATTAAAAAATTTAAATTTTTAGACCAAAATTAAATTTTTTACAAAACTAAACTTTTTTCAAAACTTTTTTCAAAAATAGACCAAACTGACCATAATACTCCTACTTTCCGATTTTGATTTGCTTTCCGGACGAATCAGACCGGAAAGTAAATATACACCGGGAAGCAGCAAAATATAACTGCTTCCTGGAAGCAGTTATATTTTGCTGCTTATCGGTCCACCAGAAAACTCATTTTTGCAAATTTTTTTTCAAAAATTTAGTTTTGCAAAATATTTTTAATAAAAGAAGTCTAAAAGTCCAAAATTTTTAAAATTGGTCTAAAACTAAAAGGAAAAAGTTTATAAAGTCTAATTTTGCATATTTTCACTAAAATTATTTATATTATATTAAAATTTAAAAAAATTGTTTTTAAAATATAAATTTTATATATTTGATAAATATAAACTAAAATTTAGTGGCTCATAAATAATAACTTTAAAGAAAAAGAACAATTAGTTAATATTTTAATATTTAAATTTTAAATAAAACAAAATTTTGTAAACTAACTCATAAAAGATTATAAAATTTTAAAAAAATATGAAATTCTTATGACATTCTCCACCGGTAAAAAGTATGAAATATGTGGAAGTCATTAACTAACCTTCCTTTAAAGGCATTTTATTTGATTGCTAATCATGGCCTAAACCTTAGAAATTACATTTTAAAAGTATATATATATATATATATATATATATATATATATATATTATCTTGCATAAGTGTAGACTAAAATAAGCTGTGGGATCATAACCCATCATTACAATGAAATTTTAAATATAATTTAATAGGAAGATAATTTTAATTATTAGTGTGATATCATAGTTGATGAAATAAATATATTTATTGAGTATTATGATTTTTAATAAATTTAGATAAATGATTAATGTGATACAATTTACGGCAAAACTACCTATCGTTCTAAATTAAAAATTCGATGTGATCATTACTGTGGCCGATTCTGAGAAATTAATAAATGGATTTTTACTTTATTTTTCAATAAAATAGGAATAATATAGGTAGGCCCCACTAGCTGACCGTTTATGACTGACAACAATCTGACCGTTGCACACAAAAAATTCAAAATCATTCTCATTTGAAAACCCTAAAACCCCAAAGTCTGCTTCATTTTCCAGATCTACCCTGCATTCGATTCAATCTGATTTCCTGTACTTTCGAGCGAATTTCTACGACTTTCTTGCAATTCGATTGATTTCACCTACTGGGTCAAACGAATAACTTCATCTGGGTATGTTTGGATAGCAAGAAAACAAGATCTTTAGAACTATGCCTGTGTCGACTCGGTCTCAACTCAGTTATCAAGAAGAGAATGACTCGAACACAGCACAGAGAACGAGAAACAGACCGAGATCAGACCTGGAGGAGGAGGTGACGCATACGAATCTTCCTCTGAGGAATCCACATAATGGTTTGAAGGAGAAAATGAGAGCTTTAACTATGTTGTACGAGCAGCAAAAGAGAGCTTCACTGGCTCTTAGGAACCGATCGCCCAAACAAGACGAGAAGCGGTTCAGTACACATCCAAGCGTTGAGCTTCTTCAAAGTTCTGGGAAAAATGAGGACAAAGAAAATAAAAAAGATTCTCAGGTTTTGCACAAAATGGTCATGAAAGACACCTCTAATTCGACAATGCCCAACTCTACGATCACAAGAACCTACGTGTTGCCGGAACCACCGCTGGATGACTTTAAGGAGAATATCGTGATGGGTCAGGGTCGGATTCTTGGGTTCGCCTCTTGCCCCAAAATGCCCAATGCTGTGGCGAGGAAGTTATCGATGGGGGGTCAACAAATAGAGGTCAAAGAAATGGATAAAACGGAGGTGGGTAGTCGGATACTTGTTTTTGTGAGGTTGAGGCCGATGTCCAAGAAGGAGAAGGAAGCTGGGTCGAGGTGTTGTGTGAGGATTGTGAACAGAAGAGATGTTTATTTGACTGAATTTGGTAATGAACATGACTATCTCAGACTCAAGAGGCTTAGAGGAAGACATTTCACTTTTGACTCTTCTTTTCCTGATTCGGCTACTCAACAAGAGGTTTATTCCACTACGTGAGTTTTGTATATTACTCTCTAAGCTCTGGGTTTTGTTTTGATGAAATTAAGTGTATATTGTGCAGTAGATTCATTGAATTTATACTTTGAGAACTGCATACGTTGATTTTAATTATTCAATGCCTATTCAAATGCACGAAATTTAGATTTTACCATATTTCCTTGGCTGATATGTGGTTTAGAAACTTAGGTTTCAATTAAAAGGAGCAGAGTTTTCAGATCTTATTTCGACACATTCAACAATTTTCTTCATTTTGATATCATTATTCTACATGAGTATGTATCTAAAGCAATAAACTACAGAATCTTGTGAATAATTCTTAGTTTCAGGAAATTAGAGTCCCTAGTTGCTAAGCAATGTCATTGCTGTCTGTCTATATTCTAGCTAAATCATTTTTTGCCTTAAGGATGGAATTTCATCTGTAGATCACACATGAGGCCTTATCTGATAAGGATTTCTCAATTGAATTATCAGAACATCAGAACTGGTGGAGGCAGTTCTGCAGGGAAGAAATGGATCAGTATTCTGCTATGGTGCCACTGGAGCGGGAAAAACTTATACAATGTTGGGTACTGTAGAGAATCCAGGAGTGATGGTACTGGCAATCAAAGATCTCTTCGCAAAGCTTAGACAAAGGAGCTTTGATGGAAACCATATTGTTCACCTCTCCTATCTGGAGGTATACAATGAAACCGTCAGGGATTTGCTTTCTCCTGGAAGACCTTTGGTTCTAAGAGAAGATAAACAGGTAGGCTTGCGAATCAAGTTTTTGGACTTGATGTATTTGGAAGGTATCTCACAAAAAATATTGATGGTTTAATACAATTGCAGGGGATCGTGGCTGCAGGAATTACACAATACAGAGCTTACTCAACTGATGAGGTTAGTTTTCTGAAATGTCTGCTTGAGTGGATCATGGCCAATTGATAGAGTAAATGACATATTCATTTCTGGCACAGGTAATGGCCTTACTTCAAAGAGGAAACCAAAACCGTACTACAGAACCAACTCGTG
Organism: Cardiospermum halicacabum; assembly: GCA_031304145.1. NCBI lineage: Eukaryota > Viridiplantae > Streptophyta > Magnoliopsida > Sapindales > Sapindaceae > Cardiospermum > Cardiospermum halicacabum. The sequence continues at coordinate 15,161,063 of CM062393.1, forward strand.
CAAATGAAACCTCTTCACGGTCACACGCCATTTTGCAGGTTACTACATATTCTTTGTCCATCATTGTCATTTTATTATTCTGTGTCTTGAAGTTTTGAGTTTAGTTTGACATATATATTATTTTTGTGTTCTCTTGTTTTAAGGTTGTAGTGGAATACAAAGTTAAAGATGCTTTGATGAACATTGTAAATAAAGTGGGAAAACTTTCATTGATTGATCTTGCTGGGTCTGAAAGAGCCCTTGCTACTGATCAGAGAACTGCGAGATCTATAGAGGGTGCAAACATAAACCGGTCTCTTCTTGCACTGAGCAGCTGTATTAATGCTCTTGTAGAGGGCAAGAAGCACATTCCATATCGGAACTCAAAACTCACTCAACTTCTCAAGGACTCTCTTGGGGGAACTTGTAACACTGTAATGATCGCTAACATAAGTCCGTGCAATCTTTCATTTGGGGAAACTCAAAACACCCTGCATTGGGCCGACCGAGCTAAGCAGATCAGGACCAAGGTTTGTCCTTTATGCTCATAGTCACTCCTATGATTTCAACATGAACTAATAACTGTGACTCTATTCAGCCATTACATACTCAGTTCTGAAATATTGTTAACATCTACTATCATTGCAGGCATGCGAACCGAATGAGGAAATATATGAACCACCTGAACCCGGACCCGACCAGACCAAATTGTTACTTGAATTGCAGAAGGAGAATCGTGAATTGCGTGTAACAATGGCACGCCAACAACAGAAACTACTAGCCCTCCAAGCTGAGTCCTTAGCTGCAAACACGTCACCAACCCCTCCCTCAGCTTCTGATCTAATAACTCCTCCATCTACCATCAATGAAAAGCGGAAAACCAGATCATATTTTATATCTGGAAATTGTTTCACACCAGAATCTAAGAGAAAGGAAGCACAAGGAGTAAACAAGCTTTACTCTACTGTGAAGAAACTAAAAGCAGAAATTGAGATGATGAGGAAAGATCACGCCTTGCAGCTAAAGCAAAAGGATGACATTATCCGTGAGCTAAAAAGGAAGAATGGAAGGCAATTGGAAGATGGGGTGGCAACAGAAGGAAAGAATAAGGTAGTAGGAGTACTCACCAGACGAGGTAGCTTGCGACCTAAGGAACAGCCTATGGGAGAGTTGAAGAGCCCTAGTTCTCGTTTTAAATCACCAAGCACAACAGCTAAAAAACGAAGTTTCTGGGACATTACAACAGCTAATAGCCCATCTGTTGCTACATTAAATGGAAGAAAAACCAGAAGTCATGTGGCGCATGAAGCTGCTGCAGCCCCATCCATGTTGCTTCAGGTACAATTACTTGCTTTAATTTTTCATAACCTTGTTTTACTGGGGTTGGTTCATCTATAATAGGTTTAATTTTCATAACCTTGTTCTGTAAACGTAATGCAGCCGGGTTTTGCACGTCAAAAAGCCTGAATGCTATAAGCAACAGAGAGGTGGTGTTATTTCTTCTTTGTGAGAATGAGCAACAGAGAGGTGTTATTTCGTCTTTGTGGGACATTCTCTTATTAGCTCGAGCTCTTCTGGTGGGTTCAACATAGAAGAAAATGGATCAACCGTAGAGAGCAGAAGCTGGGTGGGTGTGTGTAGTGATTTGATCAACGAAGACCTCAAAAGAATACCAGTGTTTGTCATTGTTTTATCTTTTTCTTTGTCGAAATCAGAAAGGACTGTATTTTTTAACATTTGGAAGCTGGCTACTGAGGCTGGTGTTGACATAGGAAAAATAGAAATACAATTACAATGTTAAATTATCTAGTGTAGTGTAGTGTTGTGTCCATTCATCATATAACAATCTGAAAGCTGACCTCACAGCAATTTTATAAGTTTGATCTGAATTTACATGCTCCTTTTTTTATATTAAAGAATTATATATATATATATATAATTATAATTATAGTAAATCTCCATGACTTAGAAAAAGACTATCGTAGTTCATTCTAATAAGAGATAGTAGGTGATTATGTTTTTGAATTTTAATAAGAGATAGATAAAATTAAATGACGGCTATTTGTTTATATTAAATTCATTCGTTAGTCTCACTTCTATTAAAACTAGAATTTTGGACCCGTGCGGTACGCACTGGTGTTAAAATATACCCTAAATATGTGTTTTTGAAAATTCTCGCAAACAATCAATAATCAAATGTAAAGTCTTTCGCAAAATATATCATAAGATGTCCCAATCAACCGACAATAAAATAGAAAATAATAAAAGTAAAGGAAATCAAAGAGATAAAATTAAAAAAAAAAAAAAGACTAAACAGATCTAATTAGATATGAACCTCTTTCTACTCTCAATCATTTATGTTGTTTAGATCAAATCATGAAAAATTAAAGGAAATTATAATAAATCTCACTTATTCTTAATTCCTTTGGTGTGATTATCGGTAAAGTACCATTCATCAAAATCAATAAATATATTAGTATTTGCAATTTTATTGTCATAATAAAAGAAAATGTAATTATTTAACTTATCAGATAAATTACATAAATTTTATGTCGAGCAGCATTCAGTTTGTACCTTTATCAAGTGCTTGGGAAGACTTCTTTCGATACAAATTCGGTTATGGTTTTTAGTACTACACCATACTAGTCTAAAATAAGTATTTTCTAGATTTTTAAGATTAGTTGCTCGAGATACAGCGACATATAATTAACTGTGCCTAAAAATAGGTCTTTTGATATAGAAACCTACATTATTTAGAGATTGCCCCTGACTCTTGTATTATAGTTATTGCAAATGATACTAACATAGGAAACTGTCTCATATTAAATTTGAACAATAATATTGAAGCCCATGGCTTAATGTAAGTTACAGTACCAGTATCTTCTGCCAACAGTTAGACCTTGAATCACCTTAACTTCCAAGACTTTTATTCCTAACCTTGCAAGGATCAACATTATACCATTCCATAATTCTACCGAGTGATTAATATTTCGTAATAGAATTACCGATATACCAACTTTAAGTTTAAGTTTATGAAGCGGTAAATTCGAGCACTTAATACTATTTAAGAATTTTAGAGTGTAAAGGTCAATAAATATATTGATCGCCATATCTGATTGGCACACCGAATCTGAACTGTGGTAAATCCTTTCATCACTAATATTTATCATATGATGTAATTGTTTACCTCTTCCACCAAATTAACATCGGAGTTAGCATAACGCACTCCTGCAAATATGTAGGAACCTTAATGTACCGATCGAATGAAGGATATAATGCTTATACTACAAAACCAAGCAGATTAGAAGATTCTTCTATCAACAGATCTTTAGGCATATCAATTTTGGATATTCTTTTTTCTCCTATAGTACTATCACCGACGCTCAAAATCTAGTCTGTAAAGTTTTTAAAAGTAGAGTACTCTAAAGTTGATGATATTGATTAGAGTCTCATATTCTTAGTTAGCATCAAAATCATGCAGTACTCCTAGAGAAATGAAAATTTTATCATTGCGCTGACCACTTGGCTTTTACTTCCTTTCGTATGAAAAATCTACAATAGGAGATAATGGAATGGAGAATGTCGAATATGCAGTCTTTCAATGTCCTTGAATGTCTTCTTTACTACCTCAAAGCAATGGTTGTATACCACTGGTGTCTCATCCCATATGATTAGTTTTGCCTTTATAAGCAACTCGACTCGTGGCTTCCAAAAGGGATGTTGCACATCGAATCTTCAATAGAAGTCGATAGGATGGAGAATGTCAATATGTGCAGTCTTTCCTCCAGGTAGTAGAAGTGAAGCAATTCCACTTGGAGTTGTCGTCAATATAATTTAATTCTGCAATTTTAGAGCTGAAGCTAAACTTATCCACACAAAAATCTCTTATGTACCTCTTTAGCTATATAGGAAAAACAAATCTCCTTTTCCATTGCTCACGTCATCTATGATCATGTTATCCACAAGTTTTTGCTCATTTGTCGTATTATTCACAAAGCTATCATGGTCACTTTTCAATTTTAAAAACTTAAAATTGAATTCAAAATCTAAAATATTTTAAACTTTTATTAAAACCTATAGTCGCAAGTACCTTTTGATTGTACAAAGGGCACCAATGCCTTAAAGGTTTATATGAAAACTAATTCAATAAAAATATCGTTATATAATAGTAGCGAAAATAATTAGTGAGTTAAGCTTTCGGTGTTAGATAATAATTAGATGAAATATAACATGGTTCCGGTACATCACATAGGAAGCCCAGTTAATCCTCGGATACTAGGTGACTATGGTTTTGAATTTTAATAAGAGAGAGATAAAGTCAAATGACGGCTATTTGTTTATATTAAATTCATTCATTAGTCTCACTTCTATTAAAATTCTAAATCATGGCTACATGTCACCCGAAAATTGGTTGGATCTAAATCCTACGTGGTGCATCGGGATCATGGTAATCTTTTCCGATTTGATTTTTTGATTGGATGAGTAGAGATGATAATTTTTTTTTGCCCAGATCCGCATACTTGCTCTGCCCTAAGGCTATCTCCAATCGAACTCCATTTTGAGCCTCTATATTAGAGTTTCGAATGAAATCTTTTCAACTTTTTAAAACTCCAAACTTTTTCATCTCCAACCATTAGAACTCTAAGGTGGAGTAAAAATATATATTATGGCAATAAAATTAAATAAGTATTATAGTTAAATATATTATATTAATATGAGTAATATCAATATTGAACTCAAATGGAAGGATATGTTAAATCCTTTATAATAATAAATTTTTTATTACCAAAAAATAAAATAAAATAATTTATTCATAATTAAAATTAGAATTAAAATATAATGTAATGATTATATTATGATTAGAAAAAGTGTACTACATCCATCCCATAATAATAATCACAATTTGAACAAAAAATTGTCCAACATTACTTGTCACATGTTAGAGTTCAAGTGCAATTTATTCCAATGTTTTCTTTTTATACCCTTCTCCATATATCTAATCATCCAATATAATAAAAATAAATAAATGATTGCTTTATAGGGTTAAATAATTAAAAGAAAATAATAATGATTTATTTTCGTAAATCTTGTGTTTTCTCTCATGCTGACTATTAATATAGGACAGAGGTAGTATTTGGAGTTGCATAAAGTGAATGTAATATATGAAGTTTTATGATCTTAAAATATATTAAAACTCCAAACACTTTATTAGAAATTGAAAAATGGAGGCTTGGTTGGAGATGATTTGAACTCTAATAAGGCATATGAAGGCTTCGTTGGGATAGCCTAAGGTGCCCTGACCTGACCCGTACGTGAAATGAGTCAGGTACAGATCGCTCTGCCCTGCCCCACATGCAAGGTAGAGCAAGTTCAAATTTGGTTGGTGCCTTGCCTGGCCCGCACCGCCCCGCGCTTGTCTTACCATGTCAATTGGTTTTTTAATTTTTTTATTTTTCATCTCTAATTTTTTAAAATAATTTTAATTTACTGTCATTATTAAACATAATATTAATATCTAAACAAATTTAATTTTTCTAGTATCTAAATAATATTAAAAATTAATTATTTCCATTAACATGTATAGTATTTAGGTAATTTTATAAATAAAAAATGAGTTGAAATATCAAATAATATAATAAATTAATAATTATAATTAAATTATTTATTTGAAAACTCAAATATCATTGTAAATTTAAAAATATAATTATTGACAAAGTAGGAGTAATATAAAAATAAAATTTAAATATAAATTTTAGATTTGATAGAATAAGGCAAGTCTCGCAAGGTAGGACAGTTACCCGCAAGGTAGGTTACTATAGCAAATTTTCTGTCTCACACCATAGGGCAAGGTGGGTTGGGTCAAGTCGGTCTGCAGGCAGGGTAGGTCCAATATCTCAAGAACCTCCCCCATCGTTATCCCTATGAGTAATTGAGGAGAGAGAACAATATATAAACCTCAACCATTAAATAAAAATTTAAAAGCAGAGATTTACTTTTTATATAACTCTTTGACATGAATACTTGAGGAGAGAGACAATACATGATTCTCAACCATTTTACATGGTCATCATGGACTTCCGGGCGCTTTGCAGTCTTTCGTGCGCTAAGATACAACGGTTGGCTCTTGTATGCACAATATGCCCTTTTACTATTCTTACGCACGTTATTCCCTCGTGCTTATCTTGAACACCCGTTATGCCCTCATGCTTGTCTAACGCGCGTTATGCCTTCACACTTGTCTTGCACCCGCTGCTTCAATTCCTACTTCCTCTGCTTGTTTTAATACTTGCCCCTTACAAAATTCCTCCATTGCTCTTTCATGAGGAGCATGGAAGGGCAATGTAAAGTAGAACAATCTTCGTGGCACATCTTGTCCAGATCAACTCTGCAAACGGCCACTGTCCGCGTCCGCATGCTGACTGTATCTCCGTCAATCAGGGATCATAACACGCTCTTGGATAATTTGGGCGATTCTCTTCTCTCTACGAGGCCAGGTACGCCCGCTCCCAAATCCCCTGCTTGAGTTTTGGAGTCCATACTAGTTTTTATTTGATTTTTCCCCTACGACTGTACGCTAACTAACTTTTAACTCAGATTGTATCAATGTCATCATGTCTAACTCTCGTAAGTACTTGGCAGCCCAAGATATCTATAAGAGACTCTTAGCTTAAAAGGGTACAAAGAAAGAGTCTAATTAGGGTGGCGCCCTTATGCTGAGAGAGCCCCCGAATCCCGAATCCCTATTAATTTGCGAGCGTAGGAGATAACGGAATCCGGAGCGATGCAGTCAGAAATTCCCATGTCCAATGTGGATGCGGATGAACTTTGGAAGCTCACCCTCTTCTATTTTATCACGCTGCGGCCGCTCATGATTTCGAAAATCGTCGTATTGGGAGGAGATCTGCTTCATTTTCTCTTTTACCATTTGTTTGTTCCTTGTTTTTTATCTTTCATGATTCTACAGAGTCACGCCAGGGGACGGCGGAGCGTGCAATGTCCCTAGGGAAAGAACCGGAGTCAGCCAAGAAGCGTGTTGCGCGTTTTTCCGTCTTGGAGCAGGAGTTGGAATCTACGAAGTCCGATTTGGGCAGGGCCATTTCCTAGTGTTTAGCTGTTGTCGAGCGCTTGGATATATGGGAATCCAAGACAGTCTATTTCGAGAAGAGACTCTCTGATCGGGACTAAGAGATAGCTCAACTTAGGGCGCAGTTAGTCGAGCATGGTGCTGCTCAAGAGGAGCTAGAGGCTCGAAACTCATCCTTTGAAGCTTGTGAATCTCAATCGGAGTCCGATCTCATTACTCTCCAGAAAAAATACACTGATATAGATGAGGAAAGCGCGGAGAATGAGATGGGCACTCAGATCCTCGCGCTAGAGCACGTGGTAGGCGGAGAGCTGGCAGTTGAATCTGCCAAGGCCGAGTTAGATACTTATAATGCAGCCTCTCAGACAACATGTACTGCCTTCGGGCGCCTTATATGTAACTTGTTTTTTTTTTTAAGAAGGATTGGTGTCCTCCTTTACGGGACTTTTAATGGACTTTCCAGATACATTTCGTGCTTGGTCGTGAATTTTGTTATTTATTTTGTTTCTATGTTGTCGCAATTTTGTTTTCGTGTGCTTTTGTGCACGTTTTTAGGGTCACCGGGACTTGTCCAAAATTTTGCGCGTTAGGTGTCTAGGCCTTTGAGCGCGCTTTTTAGGATATTGGCACTTGTCAAAAATTTTACGCAGTAGGCGACTAGGCCTTTGTGTGCTTTTCACGGTCACTAGGACTTGTTCGAAATTTTGCGTGGTTAGCGTCTGGCCCTTTGCGTGCACATTTGGGGGGTCATTGGGACTTGTCCAAAATTTTACACGGTAGGCATTTGGGCCTTTGTGTACGCTTTTCGGAGTCATTAGTACTTGTTAGAAAATTTATGCGGTAGGCGTCTGGGCCTTTGTGCGTGATTTTCAGGGTCATTAGGACTTCCGAAATTTCACATAGGTAGGCATTTGGGCCATTTCATGCGCTTTTCGAGGTCGCGAAGACTGCCAAACTTTCGGGCTAGCATCTCGCCTTTGTGCACTGATCAATACCGCAAGTATATGGTTCTCGAAGTAGTTTTGCAAGTGTCGATCCACAGAGACTAACTAAATTACTGAGCTTTGTTCATTAAAATAAAATTGCTAAGTAAATCATTTTGCTCATTTGTTAAACTAAAACATGATTGAATTGATCAGACATTTTTAAGGATGTGGGTTAAATTTGAAGTTCCACTTAGATTAAATTAATTCAGGGTGGATTTTCAATTACTAATCAAGTTAGTTGATTCCTCTTTCAAGATAATCAAACTCTACATACATTAAACTTAGTTTCCTAAGTTGAATTCTGTTCAAATTAATGATTAAAATCTCAGTAATCTAATTAGAGTATTTCATTTCTAAAATCCCCCAATTAGTCTAATTAGAGAACAATCAAGCATAAATATCCACTTCTCAACTTCAATTCATGCTATAAAATCTAAAATACGGCAATCTCTAATAGGATGAAAATCGAATAAGAATGATAATAGGTTCCATAAATAATCCCTTGAACTAAAGTTTCCAAACTAGAAAATCAACATCCAACCCTAAAAGAGTAGTAAATAACATCAATGGAAAAAGTCGAATAACCTAGAATTCAAAATAACATAGTTCAATATAAAATTGAAAGGAGGAGAAAATAGAAGAAAAACTCTATATTGATGAAGAGGATTTCTCATACTTGCTTCGTTATCGTCCAATCTTCTTTTTCTTCCTCCGCAAATTCTTTTCTTTTCTTCAAATCTTCGTACTTTCTCTCTCAAAAACCGACTCCCCAATTTCAGAAACCGTTCTAGATTAAATATAACATTTTTTTAATCTGATACACGGTCTGTGTAGAAGTACACGGTCTGACCATGTATCGCTCTGGTTTCTCTAGATGGTCGCACACGGACTGTGTTGATGAACACGGTGTGACCGTGTATGGCTCTGTCTTCTTCAACACAACTTCACACTGTCCGTGTTCTAGTACACTGGCTGCCCGTGTTTGCTTCTGTTTGACTTCTCACCTCCTGCTTGTTCAACTTTGACTCCAAATAAGACGTTCCTGCAAAACAAAGCCAACAAAACAGCAGTACCAACATTCGAGCTAATTTTTAAACTAAACACAATAAAAATCATACAAAGTTGCTTCAATTAGGGAAAGTTGCGTCAATTAGGGACCAAATATGTGTTTAGAAATACCAATATCATGCACGCTTTTTGGGGTCACTGGGACTTGTCCAAAATTTTGCATTGTAGGTGTCTGGGCCTTTGTGCGCGCTTTTCAGGGTCATTAGGACTTGGCCAAAATTTCGCGCGGTAGGCATCTGGGCCTTAGTATGTGCTTTTCGGGGTCACTAGTACTTGTCTAAAATTTTGCATGGTAGGCGTCTGGGTCTTTGTGCGCTTTTCGGAACCACGGAGACTTGTCCGAAATTTTACGATTTAGAGGCGTCTAGACCTTTTCGTGCACTTCTGAGCGCGAAGACTTGTCCGAAATTTTACGTATGTAGGCATCTCGGCCTTTTCGTGCTAAGATCAACTTTTTTGGAAGTGATATTTCTTGAGGTGGTAAATGTTCCAGTGTGCTGTATTTCTTTTCCTTCTCTCGTGAGAAGTCTATACGCTCCTCTTCCTGTGGCTCTGTGGATTTGGTAGGGTCCTTCCCAATTGACCGCTAGCTTTCCTTGGTCGTGTTCACTTATGTTCTGAAATACTCTTTTGAGTACCCAATCCCCAGGTTGGAACGCCCGTGCTTTTACCTTTTTGTTGTACTGCCTTGTCATTGACGCCTGGTAGGATGTCCTTTACAAGAAGCTTCCCTTTCTTCCTCTGGAGTGTCTTTCTCGAATCTCATGATCTGACCATTTTGTTCTTTGCTTAAGTCTTTGCGTTTTAATGGTAGTATCTCTTTTATTGGAAACACTGTCTCTATGGATTCCAAAGGTATGTTGCACCTTCCCATGCAGTTCTTGTAATGTATTATGTGATCCTTAGGATCGGTCTGTCCATCGTACAGTTTGCAATGCAGCATCATGAACCTACTGGATATGGGTTTTTCAAAGATCCAATCGGCGAAGGGACCATCGGAATATCTGGTGATGGACTCTCTCAACAGGACTGTTTACTTTCTCGACAGTTTCTTGACCAATTCTTTCATCTCTTCAAGTTGCTTCTCGTTTGCCCCCTGTGGTTCGCTAGCAAATATTTCTTCACATGACTTGTGGTGGGTACGTATGAACTGGATTCATCATTCGTTTCCCTTATTGATTTTGTTACGTCCCTGCCATTCTCATCAGATTCCCTCGACAGAAAAGAATTCTTGTCCCTTAAGGTGGGTGAGTTGATCTGGCTTTTTGAGAACAGCGGTTGATTGTCGTTATCGGTTTTGGTTTTCCGGCATCCCGTCTTTTTCTCGCTTCCAGCAATACACTTATCTGCTTCATCTTCTTCTCTTTTTCTTCAATTATGCCTTGAGTTGGACTATCTGTTCTTCTAGCGCCAGTTGGTGTTCCTTTACGTGATGATTGTTCTCCATTTACAGATAACTACTTCTAGACTATCAAGTTCCCCACAGACGGCGCCAAACTATAAATTCAAAAATCTACAGTCAGGATGTCAAAAATCAAGATTCCCTTTTATTTCTTAACTAGGGTTTGGTAGCCCTAAATTGATTTCTATACTATGGTTGTAAGATATCTATCGCCCATTTTACATCAATTCAACTCCCTTTTATAGATTCAGATCTTGCTATCCTAATTGAACTAAGTCTCATTTTCCTATTCCAAATCTTCCTGATTGGATCCTAACTTGTCTTTTTCAGGAAATCTTCTTTGACGCGGAATCATCCACAATCATCCGAGCGTGCGAAGATTGTCGTCAAGGACCTCCGGGTGCTTTGTAGTCTTTCATGCGCTAAAATACGGTGGTTGTCTCTCCCTATGCACGATATGCCCTTTTACTCTTCTTATGTGCGCTATTCCTCGTGCTTATCTGGCACACGCTATGCCCTCACACTTATCTTACGCGCGCTATGCTTGCACGCTTGTCTTGTGCTCGTTGCTCCAATTCCTACTTCCTCTGTTTGCGTTAATACTTGCCCCTTATAATATGTCATATGAATTTGTTTTTTTTTTAAATATTGACCAAATATATTATTAAATTTATTTATCCAGCAAAAGGTAAAGAATGGAATATGATGAAGGTGTTGGGAAACATGGCTAGCTCTAATACCACTTGTTGAACAAATCGGTGATTAATTGTAGCACAGATGAGTATTGATAACCACAAAGTAAGGCATACATACACAAGACAAGAAAACAGAGATAGAAAATAATACACAAGATTTTACGTGGAAATCCAAAATGGGAAAAATTCACGACCTTTAGGATGACGAGAGGCTAATTCCGTATGTAACAATAAAACAACAGTTACAAACGGAATATTCCTCTCTCACTCCCAACCCAATTATATTGGTTACAGTCTCACACAAGCTCTCCTCATATGGCTCTCATAGAATAACAAGACTCGATCCTAGAACTCAAGATCTCCATTGACTCCATGGTTCCCAGGCCCCAATCGGACACTTCTCAAACCTAACCAACCAGATCTACATTGTTATCTCAGGATATTTAATAATAGATACAAGCACCATATTTATAACATTAGATTATTTAGTCACAAAGTAATATTTTTCTATTTAGGATTCTCAACGATCTTTTTCCTAATTAGAATCCATTTTAGGAAATATCATTCCTTATCAAATATGATACTTCTAAAAAAGTTTTCGAGTCTTTTCCAAATTACCAAACTAATTATGGATACCGGAGTCAACTCAAATTCTCGTCACAATCCTAACAAACCACCCATTGACGAGAATTCACTCTGTCCGTTTTCGACAACCACAACTCAAAACAGAGTCATTATACCCCACCATGAAAGTATACCCACTCAGGTACAATCCATCCCCAGATTAACCACTTAGAAACCATCAACCTAAGATTTTATTTTTCTCGGCACATGTCGAAACACTTACTGAATAAACCATGGTGCAACTTTCTTCATCAACTTTCAAGAAACTCCTCAGCCATCGACGTACTTTCCACCACACCTTATCCATGCTAACCAGATGTCTATGCAATTGTGGACGGCTATAATTAGTTCATCCTTTATCATGACAACATTGGTGGTTAAAAACATGTCATAAGGACACCTATCCCAACGTACAGTCGGAGCCTCTACCGAACGGCTCCTCACAGTCCTTCCTTATTCGAGTTCACCATCCAATTGATCAAAATTCTCAACCCACAAAGATTCCAAAACACCTCTAGTCAAGCCCTCAATTTTATTTTGACTATTTGACCAAACTTGAATATTTGACCACATCTTTTGATCTTTACTTACGCTAACAGAAAACCACAAAAGTCTCAAAGTTACTTTACCACCATAATCACATATGCCGTAGATCACCACCGTCATCGCTCAAGAACTACCGCCGAAGCTTTTTCATCTATACGACTATCGCAGACCAGATCTTGACAACACTTGCAGATTTTTTTTTCAGCTTTAACTTTTTTTTCTCATACGACCAGCTCCAAACTCGATCAGAGAAACCAAATCCATTTTTTTCAGAACTTCTAGAGACTCCAAGAGATTTACCCATCCTTCAAAACCTTTCCCTTTCATCTTACCTAAACTCATGTTTACTTCGACCAATCCAAAACTCAAAGATCACACCAGTGTTAACTCACAAACTAATGGCTGTGATACTAGTTGTTGGAAAAATATGGCTAGCTCTGATACCACTTGTTGATCAAATCGGTGACAAATTGTAGCACAGATGAGTATTGATAATCACAAAGTAAGGCATACATACACGAGGCAAGAAAACAGAGATAGAAAATAAGACACAAGATTTTACGTGGAAACCCAAAATGGGAAAAAACCACGGCCGTCAGGATGACGAGAGACTAATTCACTATGTAACAATAAAGCAACAGTTATAACCAGAATATTTCTCTCTCAGTCTCCAATCCAATTATATTGGTTACAGTCTTACACAAGCTCTCCTCATATAGCTCTCATAGAATAACAAGGCTCAATCTTAGAACTCAAGTTCTCCATGGTCTCTATGGTTCCCAGGCCCCAATCAGGCACCACTTAAACATAACCAACCAAATCTACATTGTTATCTCAGGATATCTAATAATAGATACAAGCATCATATTTATAACATTAGATTACTTAATCACAAAGTAATCCTAAACAACTAATAAAACATTTTCCTATTTAGGATTCTAAATGATCTTTTTCCTAATTAGATTACACTTTAGGAAATATCATTCCTTATCAAATATAATACTTCCAAAACAGTCTTCGAGTTTTTCCAAATTATCAAATAAATTATGGATATTAGAGTATACTCAATTTCTCGTCACAATCATAACAGAAGGTCGAGATATGGAAAGTTTAATATACACCTGAAAAGTTCTTAAAATGTTAACGTGGGAGTTTGAAAAAAAAATGTGAATAATTAAAAGGTTGATGTGGAATTTTGTGGAATTTCGAAAAGGGAAAGAGGAATTATTCAATTTAGGTGATTGAATTGAATTCATTTGGATCATATGAAAACTATATTTGATTAATTGGGAGTTAAAACTTAAATTGTTTATCCAGAAGTTCATATTATTTTTCTAGAAAATCTTGTGTGAAGTTTCATAGTTCCAACCCAAGAAACATTTATTTATTTTTATGCGTTTGTCGCGTCATTCATTTTAAATTAAACGCACATATTTATTTTTTATCATTGTCGAATACAAGAATTACATTCTATCTGGATGGGATTTATCAAGATTTATGAAATATCCTAGAGAAGGGATTTTCAAATTATGATAATTAGAATTATAGTGATGGTAGATATGCCAACCATTTCATGGAATATATATTCAATTATTTGATTGGTTTTGATATGAAAATCTCAATTATGAATATTGAAAATAAATATAGTTGATTGAAATTGAATATCTGAAATTAAATTATGAAAATTATGAGGGTGTTTCCCTAAACTTATATGTTGGTCAAACCTCCTTATAAGGAGTTTTCAGCTTATAAGCCGTAAGAATATATATTTCCTTTAACTTTTTTTTTCTTTATAAGAAGTTATTTTATAAGCTACAAATCCTAGTTTTTTTTAAATGGCTTATAAGGTGTTTTGAGTTGACCAACATATTTATCCATATAACCTCATGTAATTTTAATATTCCTCAAATACCCTTAAACCTAATAATCCAATTTTCATCATGAAAACTCGCCATTTAACGACGACTTCTTTTCTGTCTTCCCTTCATTATTTCTTGACTGGAATTCTTTTGCCTAATCAATTGCTTGCTCGTTTTTTTTTTATGAAGCTGCGAATAATTAAGGTAGATGTCTTTCCCTTTCTTTTTTTTAAAAAAAAAAAAAAAAAAATTCATGCTTTACAATCTTATGAGTTCTAAGATTCCAATTTGCTCAGGATTTATGGAAAATCAATTATTAGAATAAATATTTGTCTATAATAATTATCATACATATCTTTAATGGTCTTTTTACTATTTCTGCTGCTTATAAGCTATTTATTATCAGCTTAGGTAAAAACGTCAACTGCTTATTAGCAGCTTATTACTCAGCTTAGGTAAATAGCTTACCTAATTATTTTTAAGCTATTTATAATCTATAAGTCAAAAGACTAAAGCTAGGAAAACACCCCCTATATGAGGAATCCGTGATTGGATATAATTGCATGAATATATATTTGGACTTATTATATTAATTGATTTATGTTATTGATTAAAATCAGAAAAATTCAGAAATTCTTATGTAAGGTTTTGTTTAATTTGTAAAAAGGGTATGGATTATCAAGAATTGGTGATACATGTTTGATTGATAGTTCTACAACCCATTCTATCCTCCGAAATTAAAAAAAAAAATTCGAATATAAGGCTCGAGTAAATACTATATCTAGTTCTGGTGATTTGATGGAGGATATGAAAAGATCATAATATTGTTAGAAAATGGAACAAAAATATATATCCATAATGCATTATATTCTAGTAATTCGAAATAAAATTTGTTGAGTTTTAAATATATTAGGGAAAATGGATATTATATTGAGGCGGTGATGAACAAAATATGAAGTATTTATATATTACTCTAGTATTTTTAACAGAAAATTATTCTAGAGTCACTTCATAGTTTATTTTTTTTTATGAAAATATCCGTAATAGAAAATTAGGTTGTAATGAATAAGAAAATAATTAGTTTAAAACTTTTCAATTGTGACATGATAAACTTAGTATTTTGGGTAGACAATGATGTATAGAATCGTTGAGAATTATATTAATAATTTATTAGAGATTTTGAAAATACTGGTATTAAAATATAATTTTTATAATGTTTGTTCTTAAAGGAAATCGATAGTTACATCATCCCATCCGAATAAATATGGAATATCCATTTTTTTAGTTAAAAAGGATATTTATAGCCATTTAAATAATTTATAATGGTGATCGACGGATTCATAAAATAAAAAATAATAATGATAATAATAAATTTTTCTCAATATTTAATTGTAACCAATTCAACCAGCATTTCTAACTATCAAAGATACACCGGTGAACTGACTTCTGTACAAACCCTCATGTTGAAGTTATATATATATATATATATATATATATATACACGGTGATTCTAATATGCGGACCGTACTTAATAATA
Organism: Cardiospermum halicacabum; assembly: GCA_031304145.1. Classification (NCBI taxonomy): domain Eukaryota; kingdom Viridiplantae; phylum Streptophyta; class Magnoliopsida; order Sapindales; family Sapindaceae; genus Cardiospermum; species Cardiospermum halicacabum. Next base: position 15,176,843 of record CM062393.1, read on the forward strand.
TATGGACTTAAAATCCGAATCTAACGGTTAATAATTTATAGTGTTTCTCTCATGTGTTTTCATTAACTCTTTTCTAATTAAATTTCTTTTTTATTTCTCTGGACCACTCTTTGTTTTCTAATTAAATTTATCTTTTTTTTCATTAATTGATTTTTATTTTATATAAAATTTTTAATTTTTTTTCTCTCATTTAATTTTTGTTTTCAATGTATACTTATTTTCTAATTAAAATTTTATTATTTTTTAGTTATAATTCTACTTCAAATATTTGCATGAAAATTAATTGTTCAAAATATTAAAAAAATATATTTTTTAAAATTTAAATGGCATAGAAATAATACAATTACTAATTTAAAAAATTAAATTAAATCGCATTGAAATAATACAATCATAAAATTAAATAGCATTGAAATAATACAATTGTAATTTTGAAAAACTAAAATTAAATAGCATTGAAAGAATATAATTGTAATTTTCTTCATACAAGCAAAGTAAATAAAAACATTCTTGAAAATCACTATAGTATAAATATTTATTTTGATTAATGTATTGAAATGAAATAATAAATATTCATATTATAGTGAATTACAATAAAGATTAATATTCATATTCATATTATGAGAAATAATATCAAACATTCACTATAGTTAAAAAATTAATTTTGATTAACATTCACTATATTTATTATTTCATATCAATTTATAAACAATTTAAAACTAATATTTGTAATTTTCTCCATAATTCAATATATTTAAATATTTCAAATCAATTTAGAATTAATATTAAATTTATCTACCATCTCCTTTAGTTTATATGTAAGTAAATATATTGATTATATTATAGTGAATGTTGATATTCAATAATGTTTTTACTTTAGTTTGCTTGTATGAAGAAAATTATAATTTTAACCTTTCAATGCTATTTAATTTTAGTTTTTCAAAATTACTAATGTATTATTTCAATGTTATTTAATTTTATGATTGTATTATTTCAATACAATTTAATTTAATTTTTGAAATTTATAATTGTATTCTTTCCATTTAAATTTTTAAAAATACTTTTTATATTTTAAACAATTAATTTTCATGCAAATATTTAAAGCATACTTTAAGTAGAACAATCAATAAGATAAAACAAAAATCAATTAATGAGAAAAAACAAAAGCAATAAATTTAATTAGAAAACAATTAATGAAGAGTGATCCCAGAAATAAAAAAATTAATTAAAAAAGAATTAATGAAGACGGTGAGAAAAACACTATAAATTATAAATTATTAGCCGTTAGATCGATTCAACGATTCGGATTTTAAGTCCACATATTATTTATATACGGACGGTCCGCATATTAGACTCAATATATATATATATATTCAGTTTTTTATATTTTAATATTTCTTTGTAAAAAGTTATATACATGTGAATAATAATGAACTTTTTTGAAATATATATATATATATATATATATTTTAGATTAGCTAAGTCTAAATTTTTAAAAACTATTAATTTTAATTTTATGTATTTTAGGTCAATTATTTTAAATTTTTAAAATTTTATTTTATATTGGGATAATGACTTTTTGGATCCTCCAAATTTACACGTTTATACATCTAAACCTTTAATTTTTGCAAGGTTTTAGATGGCATTTCAAGTTGGCAAAAACGTGTTACTTAGACCCTTTTAAGAGACTAACTAAACGCAGGTTGGTGTATGCTCTTGGGACTAACTAAACGCAGGTTGGTGTATGTTCTTCACACTTTGGTCCAAGGTAGATGGAGGGTCCAAATGACTCATTTTTTACAAGCTTGAGAGTTCAAATGAAACTTTACAAACTTTGAGGGTTCAAGTAAAAAATAAAACCAACTTGAAGGGTGTAGATGAACATTAATCTTATTTTTTTTTATCTATTTTGTAATATATGTATTTTTTTTATTACACTTATTTGGTAGGTTTATAATCAGTTATATATAACTAGTGCATTTTTTAAAATTATATAAGTAGCACATTTTTTTAATTCCACTGTTACATTTAAACTTATATATATTAATAAGTGATAATAAGCAAAATTAGACTTTTTCAACTTTTTTATTTTAGTTTTAGACCAGCCCTATATTTTTTACACTTTTAAACTTTTTTTATAAAAAAATTGCAAAACTAAACTTTTAAAAAAAAAAATTTCAGAAAATGAGCTTCCCGGTATTATTACCGGAAAGCAAGCAAATTTCAATCAGCTTCCCGGTGTGTAATACAGGAAAGCAAAATTTTGCTTCCTTGTATTACACACCGGGAAGCTGGCTTGATTTTTGCCTGCTTCCCTGTGTGCTTCCCTGTATTACACACAGGGAAGCTGGCAAAATTCAAGCCAGCTTCCCCGGGAAGCTGAAATTCGCTTCCCGGTACTACACACCGGGAAGCTGGTTTGAATTTTGCCCGCTTCCCGGTACTACACACCGGGAAGCTACTGGATATGTGTTTTCTCGGTATTGAAGGGTAAAATGGTCATTTTGGTCTATTTTTTTGCAAAAAAAAAATTTAAAAAGTTTAGTTTTGTAAAAAATTTAATGTTAGTCTAAAAATATAATTTTTTAATTAAAAAGTCTAAAAGTGCAAATTACCCTAATAATAATCTTCTCATGTAGTATTTTGTACCCTTGAGTAATCTTATCTTACGATCATGTTGTGTTGCACGAACTTGATATCTTACCAAAAATTAGCTATTATTTCATTTTCAAATAAATGGATATTTAGTCATTGGAGAGAGATCGAATTAGTGTGATAATATTGAATGAAATAAAGAAGAAGGATATTGAATTGACTAGTCTTTTGTTTTGATACGACAATCACATCAAATATTTTTTTACATGCCACAACATCTGATACATAAGCGCTTACTCATGTGTTTATTTACTTATTCCCAAATGCCTAAACGAATGGATTTTGTCAGCTTGAAGGGTCCATATGAAATCTTAATAAGTTAGAAAGTCAAAATTAAAATTAATGTCAAGTTCGAGGTTTCAAATGAAAAGTCATGTCAAGTTTAAAGTTTTTTTTTATATATAGGTTTTTTAAAGTTTGAATTTTATTTATAGACTCAATTTCAAATTCTTTAAAATTTAACTTTGTAAAGTTTGGTTTGCACTCCATAGACTGTGCTTCCAATTTTACCTTGGACTTAAAGTTTTCTAAAAATCGCTCACTTCACATATTTGTGATCCACGATCACACATTTCTTATATGAAGTCAGAATTTATGATTCAGTAGTTATTTTATTTCTAATTTAGGTTCAAAGATAACTGAATAGTTTTCAGAATTTGTAAAGTCATATCAGAATAACAGTACTGAAATTAAAATTTCAAATAAAGGATAAAATTGTCAGCGCGACCTATTTTTGAAAACCAAACTTTCTAAAGGCTTATTTTTGTGAGAATTTGAAAATGAATCTGTAAATAATATTCGAACTTTAAATGATCTTTTTAAAATAATTTCAAAAAAAAAATCTAGTTTACGCGTTCTTTATTACATGTGATTTACGTTGTAGTCTACATCAGCATGGAGGATTTGAAGAGTCCATTTAAACCTGATAGTAAACTATTAGCATTTATTCCTATTGCAAATTAAATAAATAAATAAAAGATGAGTGAGAAAAAAAAAGGAGGGAGAAATAAATATGAATGACTTGATTATATTATCTAAAGGTGGGAAATAGTTTGGTTTTTGACTTAACCAAACCAAAAATTATGGACTTTAAAATTGTAAAACCAAACTAATCAAATAAAAAGTATCGATTCAATTCAAAATCGAAAAATTTAGTTTAATTCTTTTATTAGAATTCAATTTAAAATAATCGATTTTTTACGTCAAAATTGAACCGAAACAAGTACACTGAACAATCGAACTAGTTTGATTCCATTTTTTTTCCACCCAACTATTATCCAGTAAGATTTGCAGTGCGTGTTGTGCTAGGCAGCGAGAATACAGCTGAATCATTACAATTTTGTATGTTAATTACTCGGATTGAAACGTGTTATTGTGATATGGAATGACCATAAGGAAGAACGAGCTCACAACATTGTCACTATTCTATCATAATTTTCATTTACTCCATTTGGCAGGACAATTCGGTAGCTTTATTTGGTTGTCTGTCCTCAATATGAATGCCAATAGTTTTGAAAGATGTGAAACCGGTAAGATCAGATCTAACTCTTCTAATCCTATATTTCATCTTTGAAAAATTTTATACAAACTGTTAACAGTAAAAATAATATTTAATCCATCAATAGTAAACACAAGTTTCCCATGGTTCAATTTCCAGGGAAAACAAATTAAACAATCACCCTAACCTTGAATGATGATTTAAACAAGAAGGAAAAATAATGCAAAGTTAAGAAAAGAAGATATGGTTGCAGATATTCTGCAAAAATAAGGCATAAGTAGGTCAGGTGTATAGGGTATAGACATGTAAAGTTGGGGCCATATGGTGCATCTTTAACCCAAATATATGCATTTAATTCAATCAAGTAATAATATAGTATAGTATAAAGCATTATAGCAGCATAAACTTTAGCCTCAGCAGGGGACAACTTTTGAATCTTTTCAAGAATGATGAGTAGATCATCAAAATCCACCTCCTCCACCACCACTCCTCTATTTATGTGCCTTTAATCTCCTTGTAACAGTAATATCCCGATGTGCATGTTCCAAATTGGTGACTAATATCAGTTCATTAGAGTTTATATGTGTTAAAGTAGCAGTAGCACCTGGAATTAACATTTTAGCAGGAGTGGTATAACTACAGAACTGTAGAGATAATATAAACGTTAAAAATTAAAAAGCAGTCAAAGTAATGGGGAAGAGCCAAGTTTTGCTGTCAGTAGGGAATTGGATTTTTTATTTTATTTTCAAAATAAATTGCTTTTGATGACTTCTATGATTAGGCTTTAATAAATAAATAAACAGCATTGGGATCAATCCACACAGAATTATGCACTAAAAGCAATCATTGGAACATCTTGTGCTTTTGGACCTGATGTTGAAGCTTTTATGGACTGAGTTATGTATGAAGGAAGGAACAAGCTGGCTATATAGGGGCTTAGCAAAGCAATAAAACAAAAGGAAAGAATATATATGTACATAGACATGGACATACCACTACTACTAGTGATGAATAATCATTTGTTGAACCCCAGAAAACAAAGATTATCTTCATCAATCATTTAATCTACAAGCGGCTAATATAATAAATTAATGAAAAGGTACTAATATGTGCAAACTTCAACTTTTTTTGCCACATATGTGCTGCTATTATTGTTGTTTGATATGATCATGGGCTCTATTATAATTCCCCACTGGGCATGCAGAGCAACAGAAACATCCAATACTTTTTACATACTGAAGAATTTAGTAAATAGAAAATGAGAGTTGTATAGTTTATGATTTTGAGAACAGAAGAATGAGTTGTGTGTATGTTTGGTGCAAATGAAAAATCGACATGACATTTATATAGAGAGGAAATTGCAGAGATAATGATGATGGCACAAGGCTCAAAGGCCTCTTTGATTTAATTAAACCATCATTAGAAAAGAACTATACATATACACAACTTAATGAACTCCCCAACCCCACCTACCATTATCTAATATTTTGTATCCCCCACCACCTAAAACTAAAAAAGTACAATAATAAGCTCACTTTCCCAATTTTTTTCTCAGAAGAAAGACCAAAAAAAGACATGAAAATTGAAGGAAGCAACACCTCCATTTTTACTCAAGTATCCCTAGTTTTTACCCAATTCCAGAGGACTCAAGACAGTGTGACACATGAATTAGAGACCTTTCAAGGATCAGATTCTGAGCAAGTAGATACTAAGCTCAGGAGTGCCATTGCTATCAGGATTCATCATGTAAAAAGCTTCAGAATCTCTAGAACCAACAATTCTCTCAAACTTGGCTCTCATGTACATGAGTTCACCATCAGCACCAGTAGTGTCTTCCTCCTCATCATCAGCAGGAGGAGGTGGAGGCAAGACACCAGCACCCATTGAAATAGGCTCCACAGCCTTCAGAACCTTCCAGTCCTTAGGTCCACACTCTCTCCTTGTAGCAAACCCACATTTCTTCCCATTACAATAAGTCCTCCACATGGACTCCTCAAGCAATTTAACAGGCTTCTTCTCTTCTTCCTTCTCCTTATCACATTCCAGAGCAATCCTCACCAACCCAGATGCCATTTCTTTGACCAAACCGCTGATAGGAGTTGCCAGCTCCACAAGAAAAGCTGGTGGTGAGATGGGGTCCTTTTGGAATGCAAAATGGACATGACCGCGCCTGTGGCCGAAAAGGGTACCCACAACTCTAGGTCCTAAACCAGGTTGAAGGGTGGATCTGTTCTTGCCAAATGCAGAGAGGACAGTTCTAAGCCTAGCAACTGCCACAGCTTGTAGCTTCTTCTTTGTAGTAGGGGTGGAGGATGCTTGACTGGGTTTGGTTATGGTGGTATCTTTGTTTTTGAGGTCTTCTCCAGTTTGAGGAGGTGACTCTTCATCCTCTTCCTCAGTTCCAACCTTTTTGGTCCAGTGGAAGTGCCGCTTGGAGGAGAAATCTTGGGAGGGTCTTGACATGTTTGGTTTCATATTGAGAAGTGAGAAAGAGAGGGGATGAAGAAATGGAGTTGAGTGGAGAGATATTGATTCAAGTTACTTCTTTTCTCTTTTTTCTTAATAAATTTGTAGGAAGGGGAAGTGTGGGGGCTTCTCTCTTTAATCCTTCCTCTGATTGCAGTCCTCCTTTGTTATATTATAATGCAAGAGAATCCTGACAAAAGAAACATACAGTGTCCCACCAAACTGATTTAGTAAGTGAAGACAGAGATAAAAGATAGAGAGAGAGAGTGAGCTATGTATGTATCTGTATTACACAAATGTGTTTCAAATTGGAAAAGAAAGGAATCTAAAGGAGACAATGTGTGTGTTATTTCACTTTCTTGGTGGGGTAAAGGGATGAGAGATTTTGCTTGACTGAGTCTGTCTTTTTTGACCTGAAATACAAAAAAGAAACAAACACCAGAGCAAATTAAAGTGTTATGCTAATACAAACACAACACCACCAGAAACCTATCACTATTCAATCCAGACACCATTTGTTCCGTATCTATGTCTTCTATCGAATGTTGGCTTCAGAGGAATGAGTCTCTAATTGCTGGCTGAATCCTCTACAATTCACCTACCAACCTGCGACCTCATCTGACCTGACCCCTATTGTCTGTGGCTCCCACACACTCATCCACCATATAGGTTTTCAAACATCACTCACTGCCTTTTTTTGGGGTCCCATTTCACATTAGTGCCCTTTGTGTATTTTAAGCTAAATTCATCTCATCAATCCAAGTCGCCCCCTAAATGTCAAATTATGATAAGCATTTCTGTTTATTATTTTCAACAATGATATTAAAACCCATGTATGAAACCACGATATCCGCAATTACAAATGTCTCCGGACACATAGGTCCCTTGTGGTAACAAGATTCCAGACACGCATAAACACAAATATCTGCTACATTCTAATCAATAATAGTGTAAAAACATGGCTAACTAATTGTAAATAAAACATCTACATATATAAAGTTAGGATAAGGGTTTTGAACTGAACAAACTCTCACTAATTACATTAGGTTATAGACATGATAATCCATAGAGATAAAAGTACAAATGGAAGGTGCATATCCACATAGGCACTTGCACTCACATGGGATTTTTTACATAATAATAACATAAGAGAGATCTCAACGCACAAATGGAAAGGTGGTCAAGAATGCTTGCCTATGGTCGAAGAAATCTATCGACTCTTATAGTTAGCTCTCTAAACTTGGGTTAAGATCAGGTTGTTTTGAAGGAGCCAGAGTCTCTCCATTCATTCTTGCACGTGCCTCAGCGAACATCCTCTGTTGCTCAACCACTTGTTCTTCCTCGGTCATCTCAGCTCCATTGCTCCATTTGCCACCTTTCAAGGAGTCCTGCTGAAAATCATTACCGGATATGTTAGCATGCTAAACCCTGCATTCAATCATGATTTGCTTGTGCTCTAAACTGACCGTGTGTTAATATATAAAAGCACAACTGAGAAAAAATTTTGAGTAATGAAAATATACTATTTAGTAACCTAAGAGCTTGAGTTAATCAAAGAATTACATCCTCTTATGTTAGTTTTGTTGCTAAGATGACTCAATCTCCCTAAATGACCATATCTCAAACTCAAAGAAGCAAAAAAAAAAAAAAAAAAATGGGAAAGCGAAATAATTACCATAGTCTCGTGTCTGTGTTGCTCATATGCAGCATAAACTTCCTCAATGTATTCACCAAACCCCAGTACCTAAAATCTCAGGAAGAAATCACATTATTCCTTTAGCAATAATCATTACATCTATGATGATGAGTTTGTATAGAGGGATAGGATATTCAAACAATGATACAGAAACAAACTATCCCAATTATAATAATTACGAGTGGTAAGTCAACTGCAAGAGAACTTTCAAGACCAGTCTGCATTTGTTTGAGCATCAAACTGGCACCATTGTTACTGGTGATAAATAACAAGCTCATGGGGAATATAATGAGATGAGCCCGTTTCTCATTAAACCAGAACTCTATTATCTCTCCAAATTCATGCTTCCAGTGGTAAGGTAGATCAATTAAAAATCATTACAACTTAGAAACAACTATTCCTTTCAAATGCTGGTAAATCAAACAAGTACAGAGAACTATAGGTGGAACAGGTATAAATTGCCAATAACCAAAACGACTCAAAGACCCATGATCAACCTTATTAGCTTCTTAAAGTCAAACACAATTATCAATGTTTTGACTGATCTACATATCATGTGACTATCAAATGATACAATATTAAAGTTATCACTACAACCTAAGTATGCAGTGTCCAAACAAGAAAAACTGGAGGCTAACATTACAGCTTTGCTAGAAAGGTATAACATTGTCTCACTGTGGTTTCAATCCCACACTGATGTCAATAAGGTGGTTGGCATTTATTCAAGTAAAAAAGTGGCTACCTATAACATTTAGATGTTGCAATCTTATTGCAGCCATTTTGAGGGAAGACTGATAATTATATTGCTAAACATGTTGCACATAACAACCACATAAAAAGAGAGTCAGATATTGGATGAAACATTTAACCTCTAGAGCCTTGAGGACATGCTCAGGAGCAATTGTTCGTTTTTCCTCTCTGCTACAGACGTCATTTGACTCAGACGATACAAGATTGATGAATTCTGCAAAAATCAACAATTTGGGTTACTTAAACCAAAATTCTAAACATCTTCTAACTTAGAACTCAAAATGTCGATATGGATCTGTGTAACAGATCCTGCAAGCAAGATCATCTTTGAGCTCTTACCTACTTCAGCTAATGGTTATGCAAAGAATAGAAATTGAAAAGATTATTGAAGATTAATCATAATTGGATCAGCAAATGAATTGGATTAATGTTATCACCAAGGCAGATAAACGAATGGGTCTAGCCATAGTCAAAAAAACTAACAGGAACAATATACATAAGGTAATATCTCAATCCTAGTAATTTCTGCTAGTTAGTGGAGTGGAAATGCTAGAAAAGATTCTTTTGAGCAAAAAATAAAAATTAAGCATATTTCTGAACAAAAACTAGGCAAATACCAATTACTGGATTTAAATGATTCAGAAAATTAAGTTTGGTATTGATTATCCATATAAGGGTGTAGTAAAGATAGTTGAATGCCTCAGGTAATCGTGACCCACAATAATGAGAGTCAAGGTTCCTCGAAAGTGTTAACTACTGGATTTAATTGTGACCCATAACTCATCCTAGGAGGATCTAAATGATGTGAAATATAAGCAAAACTGTGGAAGAGCCTTTTTCTAAAGGAAAGTTAAAATCATTACAAATGTAATAATTTCATAGCCACTACACAGCATCAGCATTTTCACAGCAGGAATGGTATAATAAACCACAAATGGATCTCAGTTATTCAGCTGTCCAATGGGATCATCAGACATTTTTTCCAAAACAAATGACATTGAAAGATCACAAGGTCAACAGAGACAGATATGATAACAACTTACTGCTGCCAAAAAGTATAAACAAGCCACAAACAGCCCATAAAATTGCATTAACAACTTACCTACACAGCACTCAATCAAGAGATCCTGAGCATCTCTAGCAACTCGAACATCAGGAGGCAACATTTCCTTTATTATTTTGGTCATTGTAGCTGAAATAAACAAACCATAGTTAGCATCATTGACTTATTGCAATTATAATGCTTAGCATCAGCCTCAGATCAGAACAGAAGACTCAAATCACAATAAAAGTTAAATGTTGGTTCTATATAACCTGAATCAGGCTTACACTTCCTTCTTATCTTACCTAGTGATTTTACCTCACTTAAGTCTACAAATTACAATCTTAACGGTGACAGTTGTATTTAGTCAACTAGAACGCAATCAACTTGTTGCAAAGTAACTGAAAAGGATATTGAACAGTAATTAGTAGCTTGGGCATTATGTTTTAGATAAACAATATTAAACGTTGTAAATGTTCTCCCCACAGAATGAATGCATCAAGCCTTTCAGCAACCAACGCCTTCACATCACACCCGGAGACTTGAAAAGTCTACTGCAAACTGACGCCCTAGCAGCAAACATTCTCTCTCAAACTCACCAGGCCAGTAAGACATTCTCCAAAAAGGCTAGTGGTGCACTTAAACTTGCAAAGTTCTGATTGTCCCTCACATTTTAAGGGGGGAAAAGAGTACAAACAAATCAAACTACAACGTCTACAGTTATCAAGAGGCCACGCCAATGTACTAGAGTAACAATTCACCGGACCCAATAAAAACAGTTACAACAAGAAAATACATAGAGGTAACATGTTCACCAATGAAAGCAGCTTCAAATATAAGGTCTTCCTATGAAACAAGAGTGAGAACTATTCAGGACAAGGACAAGTGATGTGCAAGAGAAAATCATTAAAAGCAATGTTGCAAAATACGGTACTAACGGTCTACAGTTTATACCGGTACGTGATTCGGTCGATACGGAACGGAATATACGGTCGGTTAATACGGAAAATAATTTTTTTTCAAAAATATATTTGTAAACCAAATTAATTGGAATTGCCACTCACCCACAACTCTAATGTGTTGATAAACCATATTTCTAACCTTCCAATAATAAAACCCAATCCCTATTTTGTCAAATATTAATGAGAAATGTAGTTGGAATAACACAATTCAATCAATTACATCAAAGCCACTACACCTACACCTTACCGCCGCTTGGCTATCAGTGTTATGTTTTCTGATTCTGTACTTCAAATTCAAATACCCTTTCTTCTTCAACTTCAAATATTCAATTCGTTCTTCATCTGGATCGATGAAACCAACTGCACAGCTGAAACTGCCGATTTGGATTAAGCCAACCATTCTTCCCTTATCCTTCCACCTCCACTTCTGATGCCTGTCTGTCTTTTTTTAAGACAGCAAAATTGAGGTGGGGAGAGCTGAAGCTTCATATTTCACAGCTACTGTCGGCATGGTGAAACATTGTTGGCTGTGGTGGTAAGGTAAGAATAGTTAAGCGAGTTGTAGGTGTAGTGAGGTGAGAGGACTGGTGTTGTGGTAAGGTTAGAAGAATGATTTAGATTTAGGGTTCAGTTAATTTCTTTTAGTTACCGTTTTCCGTATATACGATGTACGGCCATATATACAGCCAAATATGGTTGAAAACCGTTTTGGAACGGACATATGCAATCGACTCTGTTTCCGGTACGGCCGTACGGAACAGTTTTTTGCAACATTGATTAAAAGAGTATCCTACATATATTTTTTTGTTTATATTTACGCAAATAAAGTCTCTGTCACAAGTTTTGATAGGATAAAGTTCTAGCTTTCCTAAAACATGGAAAGAATTGCATTAACACTTCAAGTAAGGAATCAGCCATCATAAAGAAGGAGAAAAGAGGCAGAAGGGATAGAAAGAAAATACATGTCACTCAATACCTATTTTAAGCGGGATGAGTTTTTTAAACATAATATTAACACCAAAACATCCAGATCACTAGTTCATCAAGCCTGCCTAAAGTCGCAATTGTATGAATCAATGTATTACTATAGATGCACACAAACAAATAAACTCACAAGGATTACCAAAGGCTATTTAAAAAAGGATCTATAACTATTAATTTTCTAGTGAATTAAGAAAAATCCATGAAGAAAAATAAAAAATCGAACTTTTAACTAATTATGCAAGAAACAAATAGCAAAAGATGCAAACTTCAACCATGATTATATCCTAATGTGATCCATTTAACTATAATTCTATTTTCTTAGAATTTAAATGAGATGTCTAAGCTTCACTTGGTTACAAAAACCAAAAAAGCTCTGTAATTGAATTCAACTTTGTATTAATGAAGTAACAAATCCAAAAAATTAAATAATGGAAACCCTAGGACACGAAGAAGAACAAATATTTCACAATTTATTCATAAAATAACACCAACAAAAAGGGCAGAGATAATGATAACAAGATTAAAGAACTGACCTTTGGGAAGCGAGGCGTCCTCCTTCGATTTGCCGACAATATCCATGGGTTCCATGGTTAATCTTCAATGATTTTTAAGAAAATCATAACATCAGCGCACAGATAAACATATATATCCACACAAATCAGATACAAAATTAATAACATACAGATCTGAAGAAAAGGGCTAAGGACTGACCGTGTGGACGGAGGTAAGACGATAGGCAGACGACTAACGTATAAGACGAGGAGCGGTGACGGCGGCGGCGGGAGTCAGGGAGAAGAGGATGAGGAGGAGCATGGTCGTTAATATATGAATATATTGAAGAAGGGCAACGTCATGAGATTGATTTGTTGGTGTTCACGATAAGAGACTCAGTTCTAGCCTGCACGCGATTAGGGCAACTCCCAAACTAACAAACAAACCCCTCCCCACGCGCTCTACTGCAGCGTGTCTGCCTGATGGATTATACTGCCACGTGTATTTACTTCTTTTTTTTCTTTGAAGGGCCAAATATAAAAATTTTATTCTATTTATTTCTTAATTTCGTTTTAGTTAATCTATTGTATTATTTGCTAATTTATAAAATTGTAAATTTTATTATTTTCCAATTCCTTTTTAAATTCCTATAACATCTCTTGGGATACGTCCGAAAGCAAATTTCAAAATTCATACATTATAATATAATATAATATTTTATCAATTATATATATTATTTAAGAAACCACAATAGTTCAATTATATAAAAAAATAAAAAACGCCGTAATTTGTTAAATTCTAAAAAAAACAAAAAAAAAAAAACACCATGATTTTTCCTATTTTTTACTATATTAATTTATTCAATTTCCATTTACAAATTTAATAAAAATAAAGAAATCCACATTAAATCCAATTTCCATTCACAAATTCACATATTTACAGCTTCTAAATCCATCGATACAATCTCACAAATAGAATTTACAATCAAAATCAGATCTAACATTTTTATTCCTTTGTCACTTCTTTTTTCCTCTTCTTCTTCATTTCCTTTTTCTTCTTCTCTTCTTCTTTTTTTTTTTTTATCTCATTCTCTCTTACCCTATCCTACAGCAGTAGGTCAATTTCTTCTTCTGCTATAAGGAGGAGGATTGTGGGTTAGGGTTGATAATAAAGGAGTGGTGGGATGGTGGAGTGAGGAGAGGAGGCGTTGGGCAATGAGGAGGGGTTTGTTGGCGAGTGTAAGAGAAAGCAGATGGTGGAGAGTGAAGAAGAAGATGGAAAGGGAGGAGAGGATGATGAAGAGGCGGCAGAGATGGTGGTGGATTGTTAAGATTGAGTGTGTGAGCTATGATAATGGAATAAAAGAAAAAAAGAAGATGAAAAAGAAAATAAAAAGATAAGAATATTTTTTTAATTTGAATTTTTTAAATTTTTAAAACTTGAAATTCCAAAATAACCCTAACAAGTCTATTTAATAACAGAAAAGTGGTAAAATGGGAAAAATTCAATTTGTTGTGGTTTTTTGGAGAATTTGACAAACCTTCGATTTTTTGGTCTATTTAAAAACTCAATAAGAAAAATTAGAGTTTATAAACTTTTTTTTCTTAGTTTTAGACCAATTCTAAGTTTTTTTTTTTTAAACTTTTTTAATAGAAAATTGAAACTAAACTTTTTAATAAAAAAATTGCAAAAATGAGCTTCTAGGTTATCAAACCAGGAAGCAGACAAAATATAACTACTTCCTGGTCTGCTTCCCGATCCTAGAAATAGTTATATTTTGATTGCTTCCCAATGTAGTTTTTTGCTTCCCGGTCTGATTTACCCGGGAAACACATCAAAACCGGAAAGTAGATGGTAGTATAATCATTTTGGACTATTTCTATAAAAACTTTTGAAAAAGTTTAATTTGGTAAAAATTTTAATTTTGGTCTAAAAATATAACTTTTTAATAAGAAGTCCAAAAATGCAACACACCCATATATATATATATATATGGAGATTGACTTAGCAATATTATACTGTAAATTTTTTATAAATGGTTATCGTAATCTAGCCACGTAATCGTGAACTAGAATCTCAAATCAACAAGTAAATATGATCGCTCGAGAATAATTCAAAATCGTAGTATTTTTTGCGGCGTTTTCAGAGTGTTTTCTTCTGGTGAGAGAGTCAAAAATTAGCTATCGTCTATTGTTTTTAAAACAGATATCATGTCATTATAGAGGTTAAAAGTTTATAACTTTTCTCTTTAGTATTTCTTCTATCAGTTAAAAGAATTATGTAAAAAGTTTATTGTTTGTCTTTTAGGGTTCTAATTCGAATTTTAAATCTTCACCCCTACTGAATCTCTCATCTGCTCAAAATAGTGTTTTGTATTTTGGTAAGTTGAATTCTTCAATTTTGTGATTTTAAGTATAAGCCTTATAGATTCAAACCAAGCTGATTTGGGTTCAATTCTCGTAGATTCTAGGTAATTGCAATTCTGGCGATATTTGTTATCCCTGCTGAAAATCCTCTAGAATTGTTAAGCTGAGGTAAGTTGTAGTTGTTTAGAACCAATCTTGTTATGACTTCTGTATTTGACCGAATTCGCTTTGATTGTCATTGCTCTGTTTTTTTATAATCTAAAGAAATTATTTGAAAACCATAGAAGCTTATTTTAAATTTTAATTATTGTTTAGGTAATCGTGTTGAGGAAGGACAACTCAATATTGAGCAGTGATTCCTTGTGGGAGTAGCATTTTAAGGTTGGTGAACCGTGTTTTTGTCCTTACATTATTGTTTGTTATTGTGTGAAATTTAAATTGTGCATTTTAGGAAATAGATTTCCATGTTGAAGATTGGTATGCTTGGTTGTATAATGGGATTATAAGCTGTATTATTTGGCTAGTTTAATGAATTTGATTAGTAGTCATATTCTTGTAGAATTATTGCTTGAATAGCAACTAATTTGTTATAAGTATTAATAATGTGTTTTAGTTAGATCATGAATGTAAACTCCATTCTCAGTTCGGGAGAACCGGATCAGAAGTGCCACATCACGGACAGACTCGAATCAATTTCTTATTAAAAACCCTAAATTTCAAATTGAAATCCCTAATTTTGTAAACGAATAAAATTCAGAATAAAAATAAAATAATTATTTTAAATCAGATAAAATACCATAGACAATTTCGTAACGGAATCGAACTCTTGACATGAAAATAAATCTCAAAACTACTACTAATATCATTAGAAAAATCATCAAACTAATATCTATAAAAGCATGATAAAAACCTATTAAAACCAAAGTCAAACGCAGTGGAGTTCTCTAATCGAAATATAAAAACTTATTTAAAAATCATATGCCAATAACAGATTATAAATTTCAAAAATTGAAACCCTCGAGACTGATGTGACTCTCTTGCCATAGATCCAACTCCCAGCTCCAAATCATCATTGTACCTACGTGTCAGCAAAACAAACTAACACGCTAAGTGTAACACCCTAACCCCCGCCCCGACGGAAAGGGAACGCGGAGACCGGATGTCACATGCGGAAACAAATACAAACATACAAATAACAAATAAACAGATATATACAAATCATACTCTAATCTAAAAGACAGTTCTTATAAATCCAAATTCAAGTAGTTCGAAACAAATCCAAAACCAAATAGTAGTTTGACTACAAATTCCAAATGAAAGGACATCTCATAAGATATTTCAAAAGTACTCAATCTGAAAATCAATCCAAAACATAGTGCTGCGTGTTCAAATACAGAAATAAGTATAGCGAAATAAAACTGATGTGCAACCCAAGTCTGAAGAGGATGCCATGTGAATGCTCGATGCTAGTGATATCCTACTATCCCACCTGACTGTCTGAACTCAGCAATTTCCATTCCCAAAAGGGATCAAATTATACAAAACAAAAAGGAAAACAACAAAGGGTCAAATTATCGATGTCTGGTTAGTAAGCCAATGCCCGACAAACACATATAGATGCGTCTTATTAAATGGAATAGTATGTTACACACAAATGCAGGTTAGTTATCAACCAAATGGGTATAAACAGAAGCAAACAAGTTGATTATCAAATCAAGTTATCCCAAATACAATCCCCTTTAAGTGATCTAGGATAAGTTATTACATATTATTTCAATTACCGACTGAAAATGGCTTAACAGTTATCAAATTATTTTCAGAGGGAAGAATGATACCGAATTAGGAGTTCGGTATGCAATCTGGTAGGCTATTCGGTCAGAGAGCATACTAGACTTACCGAATTGTAATTCGGTAGACATTCCGGTAAGTTATATGGTCAGAGAGCAATTATACGAATCCGAGGAAAGTTTAAGTGACAGTTCGGTTCATAATCCGGTATGAAGCTCGGTCAGAGAGTTTCAAGTCTCTCAGACATACCGAATTGTAATTCAGTACCTAGCTCGGTGAAGAGTTCGGTCAGAGAGGTTGAAGAGTCTTCGGAGGTTCATACCGAACTACAGTTCGGTATCTAATTCGGTAAGTAGTTCGTCCAGAGAGTGAATCTAATGATCTCAAGTCTGACCGAATTGTATTTCAGTAACCAGCTCGGTAAGGAGTTCGTCCAGAGACCATCCTACATCCAGTTTTCAGTTTTTAAGTGACAATCCGGTAACTAGTCCGGTAAACAGTCCGGTTACGAACACTGGGCACAATTTTTAGCCTAATTCAAATTATGTCGATCGCCAATCAAAGTCTAGCTATCCAATTGGGTCTAATCCTAACACTTATAGCCAGTTAGGAGTCACAATGAACACTATCTAGTGTTAGAACCCAAAAGATAAAAACGTGCATTAACAAGAGTCAACCAAAACACAGCAAACAAACATCATTAGAAGCGGAAACAATTCATTATCACAGAATTCAGATTACCCAATTATTTAGGTGTTTAACTTACCAGACCTGCCCTTAGTCTAATAACAAAATCGGGAATAGAAACAGACAGATAGGGTTAAACCCTCAGAGATGGATCAAAGATCCCAGAAGTGATGTCGTCGCATCCAGATAGTGAGCAAAGCTCCAGAAGTGATGCCGTCGCATCCAGAAAGTGGTTGGCAATCAAGGCCATATACGCTTTCGCGCATCGATGTATACATCTAGTTTTCCCTAATAGCATGCTGGTCTTATCGTATTAACCTTAGGACAGGACTTAAGCAGATTACAGAATTTAATTTACAGATTAACAGACAGATATGGACACTAATTCACATGTCCGATCAAGAACAGATAATATGGCAGCAAAAATACCCAAACAGTTTATATCAAATGCAGCAATTTAAGCTATTCCAAATCAGAATTCATCTTGTATAAATTTAATCAATTTACATACAAGCAAACAAACAAAACATACAAACGTGGGGGCGTAAACACGACTACTAACCTTATTCGTTAATCCAAAATCCACCGAAGTTACTCCGGTGACGATTCCCAATTTGGTCTACACGAAACCAAGAGTAACTCATAAATCCCCAATTCGCAAAAGTTAGGGTTTATATCCAAGAACAATTCAAATCAATTAAAACCCAATTAAGACCTAATTTATGAAATCAACATCAAGGGTTTCAAAACCCAACCCATGAAGAATATAAATCCCAAACCGATTTTTGAAACCAAACTTAAAATCAACAAATCCTAATATGAACAAAATCCCTAAATCAATTAATGTGATTTAAAACAAAAGAGTTGTAGCAATCATTACCTATATGAAGAAATCGAGGTCAATACCAAATCCCAAGTGAAAACCACATAAGAAGTTTAGAAATATGTGATGGGTGTGTGTTCTTGATTTGAGAGAAAAGATGAATACGGAAAAGTGACTCTTTCTAGGTTTTGTAAATAATGAATCAAAAAGCTATTCTTTTCAATATATATATATATGGGTGGCAAATATCGCCATAAACCCACATGTTTTCATATCAATTAAAAATAACCCCATTTTAAAGTTAATTACATAACTGACTCAACTATCAAATTGTTTTCAAAATCAACCCAAAAGTCAACTTAGTCAAATCATTTGGTCAAATCGAAAAAGTCAACATTTTTCTAAATGTCCATTTTACCCTTATAATGAAAATAAATAAAAATTAAGAAAAAATTCAAAATAAGCAGACAAATAGCCCTAGATTATGGACGTGACACTAAGCTTTTGCTTAGTGAGGCGGCTAAAGAAATAAACGGGTTTATTACTTATGAGACCATCAAGGGATACTCGCAAGATTATCAAAACACAAACAAACAATGATCAAACACGGTTGTCGT